>JARFJB010001320.1:1655000-1735000 GCA_036346205.1 Vesta saturnalis
CCATCAACAAATTTCCCATGTCCAAAAATGGGGATGACCTCCTCCAAACTTCGGTGGGGGCTAGGAAATGGGGGTGAGTTCCACGCTTTAATGAATAAAGGGAAAACCTTAAGGACAAAATGACCCAAACACCCTGGGTAATCCAAAATTAAAAGGAATTAACCGCCATAAAGGGTTCTTAATATTCCAAAAGACCCTTTAATAAATTCAGGGGTTGAAAAATTGAAAAGGTAACCCCGAAATAACCCCACTCTCCTATGCGCCAAAAAATGGTGGGGTTATTATTTTATAACGGGTGGGGCTGGTTTTACTTTACAGAACCCGTTTTCTCGTTTTAAAAAGGGAAAAAATTCAAAAGGTAGTAAAAAATGTAACAAAACCCTGGTGTTGAAAATTTTAAAAATCAATTATATTTATCCCGTTTTGTTCCTTTGGTAGGTGTCATTTATTTAAAAATTAAAGGGAAAATGATTATTTTAATAAAATTCGTAATTTGGAATTTTATCAAGCTTTTAATATAAAAAAAAAATTGAGGGTATTTTAAATTAAGTTAATCAACATTCTTTACTTTTTTACCGGGAAAACGTTTTCCCTTTTAGAAAAAATTTTTCAAGGTATTTAAAAAAATTATTATTTAACAAGATTATTTTAAAAAATTAGTCAAATTTCCCACTAGTTTTGAATTTAAATTTTTGGGTTTTTTTGTTATTTTTAGTTCAGGTTTTAGTGTATTTAAATTACTAAACAAAAATTTTTAATTAATGGGTAAGTTCTTTTGAAATGATCCATGTTATGGTATTTTTGGCTTTAAAATTGAAAATTAGTTTAATAAAGGTTTAAACATGATTTTACGAATTTATTGCTGGAAAAACGAACAATTATTCGAAATTTCTGGGCTTTTTTTCAAATTAATAATTAACAAGATAAATTCTTTCTTTAATATTGTTTAAATCTTATTAATCTATTTATAAATCGGGACCCAAAGGAAAAAAAAAAAACCAGCAAGGATTTTTTAAAATTATTTCCGCCCAACCCTATTTTGGTAATGAATGTTTAATTAAAGAAATTTTTTGTTGGGTATGATGTATTATTAAGTTTTATATTTCTTTTAGTTTGATTATTTTATAATTAAGTGTTTAAATTTAGTTAAAGTTTTATTGGGATCCGAAAAATTATCCTGGAAAAATTTCTTTCTTGGCAAAGTTAAATATGAACCCAGGATTCATTTTTATAAATAGTGGGTTAATTTTATTTCTTTACTTAAATAAAGAGCGCAACTCAATGACTAGAAAACAGTTCATGGGAATATAAATCTTTACAAAAAGATATGCAATTTAAGTTGCCTACCCCATTCCAATATCTCATTAATTAAAATTTTCTTGTATTTAGAACTAAATGAAGGAAAGATCCTAAATTGAGGTATATTTTATACAACACAAAAAAGAGTTGTTACAATTTTCGTAATTCCAGCTATGGTGCTGGTTGCCACTACTTTTTGATTAAAATGGGCCTCATCACTCCACAATACTTGCTTAAAAAGGTCTTCATTTGTATGTAAGCAATTTAAAAACTATCTGCAGAATAGCATGCGCAACTCACTATCATCAGGATGCAATTTTTGAACCGGCTGTAAGTGATATGGATACAGATTATGTCTTTGCATGAATCTGTGAATAGTACCATGACAATGGTGACGATTGGTTTCCAAGATCATGGTACTTACAGACGGATCCTCTTCAATGTCTTGGAGTTATTGCCCTTCCTGTTGCCATGTTAGCTGTTTGGGACGACCAGCATGAAGCATTGTTATGAGCCAAACATCCAGTTTCAAGTAGGAGAACTTTTCGATCAGGGTACCAGCTAGCAGGAAAACGTTAGCGGTACAAACGCTTTGCGGAACGACCATTATTACAAACTCCAAGTAGTTTAACCATATCTAAATATTCTTGATTACTGATTACCTTTTTGGCATTATAATAAGTATGAAAACTTAATTGTTTACCTGAAATATTTTACAACCAGAACATTGGTACTTACAAAACGGATCCTACTTCAATGTCTTGCGATTATTGCACTTAATGTATGACAAACTATGCTTTGTTTAGAGACCTACTAAAATTTTATTTAGCAAAATACCATTTCAATAGCGATACTTATATGATAGGCGTACATTTTGTAAGGAGAAAATTTTAGATAATTTTGAACAATATTATTCGAGCTCAGATATTATAACCATATTAATATTATATGATTACTATGATATACTATATATGCATATATAATAAGTATGAAAATCGTACATTGTTTAATGATAATATTTTACTAGACACAAATTAATCCAATACTCATATTCGATTCTTGCGTCCTAGTACTTAATTATACACAGAACGGCTTACTAGAGACCCATTGAAATTATGCAAGAGACCTTAATGCATCTAACAAGCGTAGATTTGAAGAATTATGTGAATCTTGACAATATTTTCGGTAGATAACTATATTATAAAATAATTCATATATACTATATATACTATATATATACATTATGCAATAATATCGTACTTAACTATGATTCAAATATTAGAAGTACTCAAATCCTATTGACAATCGCGGCTCTAATTATCATTCCAAACTTCAACGTCATATGAATATTCTCGAATTTTTACTACCATGAATGAGAAGGTAAGACTCTTTGCTAGATCAATTGACAGTATTATGATACGAATAATTGTAAACTTATTAACAAAATTAAACTCAATAATAAAATACTTTCTTTGTTTAATGTTATTATTAAATTATAATACTAAATCGTTTGAAAGCTTAAGTTATCAAATTCAGTCATATAATATTCTGAAATTTTACAAATTGTAGAAGGTAATGACTTTGCAGATAATTGTACAATTTGCAAAATTAAATACATAAACATCAGCTGTATTAATACAACAGTTGGAAGTTAAACGTATAAAAATATAAAATTTAAGATTTTAGTTAAAGAATAACTAGGTCATTAAAATATTTAATTAAACAATATTTAATTTTTAATGACCTAGTTATTCTTTAGTAAAATTTAATTTATAGTTACTTATACGTTTCTCAAACTGTTTATTAATACAGCTGATATTTATTTTCAACTTTGACAAAATGTTACTATCTTTAAAATTAACAAATATTACTACGAAGATAACAATTATCGAAACGTTTAATATAATAAAATACCATTAAACCCCAAAAAGATAAGTATTTTATTTAAGACAAATCATATGTTCAGTGTTTGTGATATTCAAAAGAATGACATCATTTTTCATATTTAACATATATGGTTTAACCCCTTACAAACAAATATTGAGATTGGCCAATATTATCTATTTAGAGTAAATTTACTTCCGTTAAATTAAAAGCTATACACTCAGGGTTGCTAATAGCCACGTGTTGTACACTATTAAGTATAATAGTACGGTTAGTAATTCTGTAAACGCATTTGAAAAACACATACGCATGGTTCAAATAAATCGGTAGAGGTGTTTATGACCTGACCTTTAGGGTAGACATTTTTAAAGTAACCTTTATTCATGTTTATAATCAATAAACTTTACTTTATCTACTTTAAAGTACGCATAAAGCCGAGACTCAATAATACCTTTTGTGTACTAAATCGTGAAGTCCTTTTAAATATCAGGTTCTAACTATACACTACAGTTACACAAATTACAATCGGAGAAGGAACTTTAAAATATGGTCACCAAATATTACAGGTCCTGAATAGGAAATATTGCTTAGTGGAGGGTTTTGAAGGAGGTACCCAGTCACGTCGTAGTTTTTACGTGCTGTGCTAATTATTCTTATTAACGGTTTCCATATTGCTTGTATTCGGAATCCATCATCACGCCTGTTCCTAACAAATGGTCTTTTTTCAATTTAAATTACTTCCCTTGTGACTCTTTCTGGTAAGGTACATGTCGTTACAAGTAGTTTTATTCTACGTATACTTATATGATATTTATTGCATTGGAAGAGCTATTAGGTACCTATTGTTTTTCCTCTCCCAAAAAATATTTTGAGCTCTATGTCATAGGCATAAAAGCTTAACACTTTCACCACCAAAGTTAAAGAAAATCCTTTATATAACGGTATTTTGTATCATACTACTAAGTCAAACGGTTTAGTAAGAAACCAAAAAGTATGATGAACAAATTTGACGATTTTTAAAATTTTGTGTGATACTGTAAAGTAAAGTGTTGCCATAGTTGAAACCGTAATGATTATTCGATAAATTATGATTTTTCTATTATCTTAATATAAAAACAATATATAATATAGAAATTGGTCGATAATTGTTAAATAAATTTATCAGGCATAAATTCAAAGTAAATAAAAAAATGTTAATTTGAATTTCGCGGTTTTATACTTACACTTCCGTAAACATCCATTTTGTATTATCAATTCGGCAGGTCGGCTAAACCGTGTTATGTAGAATTAGAATAAACAATTATTTGTGAAATATTTCTATTTCATTCGCGTTAAACTCTGATAAAATTGGTTAAAACAAAATTGTGATGGAGAAAGATATTGAAGATGCGTTAATGAAAATTGATTCTTTTTATAAAGATATGGAGGAGCACAACAAAGAAGTTATAGAGAAAAGTGCTCTTATACAGCAAGAATATAATCTTTTACTGGGCACTTACTTAGAAAAACGTGTTCAACTTATTGATAGTATTTCAAACTTCTGGCAGAAAGCTGTATCCTTTGCAATAATGATTGTGATTGATTAAAATGTATGTTTTTTTTAACAGTTTACAGTTTCATAATCATCCCTATTTGACCAACCTATTTGATGAACATCTTTTGGTGTACCTCAATAGTATAATGGTAAAAGATTTGGTATGTACACCAGGATGTTTTGAAATACTATTTGATTTTCGGGATAATCCGTACTTCAGTAATAAACACTTAAGTAAGCAATACTTTTTGAATGGTATACCATGTATGTTTAAATTGTGTTATGTTTTTTTATTATATTTAGATTGTTTCAGCTCAAGACAGCTGTACTCGTTCCATTATTGAATTTAAAGAGGGTTTTGTTGATGTTGCATCTTCCAGTACTGATGCAAATGTCCCTGGAAGGGCTTTTTTTACTTGGTATCAAAATCCAAAAGATTTCACTCATGATTATGTTGCACATAGCATTAAGAGTGATTTGTGGGTTAATCCTCTGAAATATTTTTTGTTATGGTCTAATAGAAAGTAACAGATAGTATATAAATGGTGCAGAGAAGAATGTATTAGGTCTAGCCCTTTATTTTTATACCTAGCTTATATTTTAATAATTACAAGACTGATGTAGTTACTGGTATAGACTTGACACAAAACACATCAGCATTGAAAATTACCAATAATTACACATTCATGATCATTATCACCCGAAATTGCCAAACAGTTGAGATAAAGATCATCAAAAATTATAGTTATTGAGTAAAATTTACTTTATTTAGGTCCAAATAACTTTAAAGAAAATTCTGTGTTGATCAGAAGCAGTTCAATGAAGTACTGCAAGTGTAGGTGTGAAAGTTATCTGGGATTTGTTTCTATCTAAATATGTGTTTTATCAATTGATTCATTAGGTATGTCCCCATGTGTTTTAAATATGCAATTAAATACCATTTTGAACTGTTCTTATGTATAAGGTTTCATCAATAGTTCATATATTAAATTACTTAGGTACCTAGATATTTAAAGTTCAAAGTGGTAGAATTAGTAAAAGCATAAAAAACGTTCACATGGAATCCTTGCATTTGTTCATAATTATTTTAACTTTTGTTATGCCTTCTTGTGTTCTTTTGTCAACAAACCGTATATTTGTGTGACCATAGTATTGTTTCTTTTAAATGTACTGTACATTATTTGGGCTTTTAATAAATAGAATTTAATATAACTTATGAATGTATAAAGACATTCATTGTATTTGTTTTTAATTAGTGCCTATGATTTTATTTATTTAGATTCATACTTTTTAACAAAATGTGTCATATGTTTAATATTTTATGTGTATTTATTTATAAGTGTAAGAGGATTACAAAAAGTAAGTATGTATTTGCAATGTACTGAATCTCATTGAATATGTTACCAAAACTATAAAAACTTCCAGTTGAAGTACATATCATTTGTTTACAGGTGCTGAATTTTTATTTAGTTATTACTGTCCCTACCTTTAAAAGTGTAATTGCTCAATAATAAGACTATAACATCTTTAAGACGTAATATTGAACTTGTTCTCAATGATGCAAATTCTTAAAAAGAATTAGCTAGTAGATGCATTTTGACTTCACTGACAATAATGCTATTTTTACTGCAAATTATTTGCTTAACTTTCCTTGCAATAATTAAAAACTTAGAATTTATTTACAGGTTTAATGTTGAATTACTTGCAAAACTGAAATGTGATAAAAACAATTTTTTTTTAATGTGGCCCTGAACTGGCTATGTTGGGCTTACCGTGCTAAAGCACTTAGGAGGACATTGAATTGCCAAGAGATGCCTATGAACAGCTACCTTCAATATGTGAAAGGAAAACAGGAACTAGGGAGATCACCCCAGAGTTTAAAATCCGTGTAGAAGGATGCGGATGCGTCAGTTTGGTATGACAAGTGGAGATTTGCATTGCATATTGATGCTGCGAATGAGCGAATCAAGTATTCCTAGCAAAGGTGGCTCGATATGGTATAAAAGTATGTAATTTAGAATCACAATTGCCATTGCAATAACGATAATACAAAGATAGAACTGAAACGACTCTTCTGTGCTCAAGGCACTATGTCAGAAGTTAAGGACGGTTTATTTATAAGTCTAATCGCTTTTTTTTAATACGATCAACAATATCGATAACGTATTGGGAGCACCAATTCAGAGGCGAGCATGATATTCTGAAATGAGGTCTAACTTGGGCCTTATACAGCAGAGAGTTACTTTGCTGGAGGTAAAGTACTGATTAGGTATGTACAAAAAGCCTATTTTACAAGCAGTTTGGGTAGCTGACAGAAGATTGTCAACCCATGATAGATTTGAAGATACAGTCATTCCCAACATAGTAATAGAGTCTGAAAACTTAAGATCTGAGCCATTCATACAACAGGAAATGATCGATCTTTTTACCGGACTCAAGGCAACACTGAGTTTTATTAGAATTACATTTAACTAGATTATTGCTTTCCCATTCGAAAATACGTTGAATTCCTTTGTTCATTGAAATTGACATTTCAGCTTTAATGTCTTGATTTGAGATAGAAGGTGGATTATCATTATAAGTAGACTGAAATGAATACAATGAAGAGCGCTGTCGTCAGCACAGTAGTGGATCGGTTTAGTTATTGAAGAAATAAGATCATTTACGTATAGCAGAAAAAGTGTAGGCTCTATAACACATTCTTGTAGCACGCCCGCTTTAATGCTAACATCTTTTGAACAAAAGCCATCAACTACGACACATTCTTCTTTTGTCAAGAAAACTAGAAACTTAGTTGATAAGCGTACCATTTAACCCGAACGAGTTTATTTTGTCAAGTAAACACTTATGCCAAGCTTGGTCAAATGCTTTTAAGGTATCTAAAGCAACAACTAGTGTTTCATCGGATTGTTTTAATGTATTGTTCACATATGAAATAATATCAACTGTTGAACGACTCTGCTTAAATATGTTGGTGGTCACTAAGCAGCTTGTTAGTTTCAAGGAAAGAGAGTAGTTACAGATTGATGGCTTTTTCCATGATTTTAGACAAAATGGAAGTGAGTGATGGCAGTTGGTCGGTAGTTCGAAGGATCGGTCTTATCGCCTTTTTTGGGAATAAATTGAACGTTTGTTCACTTTCATGTTGGAAATTTCCCAGAAGCTGTAGATCGAATGGAGCTTAGATAGAACTGGTACTAGTTCGGGGAAACATTTCTTTAAGACAATAGCTGGATTGTTGTTTGGACCATTCGCCTTATTGGGATTAAGCCTAACGATAATCGATTCTAGAAGATTGTAAAGGAAATAGAACTGGTTTCATAGCGTATGAAGAAGAGGTGACTATGAGTACGTCTTTTCCAGAATCATTGACACGAGTGGGATATTAAGATGTACCAAAGTTTTTGCTGATGGCCTTACCTAATATTTACGACTTCCCAAATCAGATATAAATAATTAATTGCATTATCGTTGTTCACACAACATTTTAGCTTTAGTGATAACACTTTTGCGGGTATTTCTAGCACCAACGAGCGTTTTATTAGATTTCCATTTAATAAAAGATTTGAACAAGCCTTATTGAACCAGTCTTAGGAACGTGACTGACCAATACGATTTTGATTTTTGGGAATGTATACGTCCATGTCCATGAAGGTGACTTCAGATACTGAAAGGGCAATGTCCGAAGAAGGGGTCGGCTTAAAACGATATTCACCCCGTCGAAAGGTTGGAAATAAGTCCCGTAAATTACTCCACTTAGCTGACACCACAAAGTCCTATCTGTGTTGCGAACAACAGAGGAATTAAGGGCAGTAGAAGTTATTTCTATTAGACAATGGTCAAATAGACCTAGGGAGAGAGAACTAAAGTTTTGTAAACAAATGGGTTTGATGTAGGGAAGAGATCTAGAAGATGTGGAGTATGGTTAGGGTTATCAGGGATTCTTGCGGGTTAAGAAATCATTTGCGTAAGATCACAAGAAATAGCAAATGTTTCTGTACTACGATTAGCAGTAGATGGAAATTGAAGCCAATTAGAGAAACTCTCTTGTAAGCAATGTTGTCCTTGAGATAGGCACATATGCCTCCTTTGTATCGAAAGTTAGAGTGAAGATTATATTGAGGACATTGCAAGTCGGCTGAATCGGGGCTATCAGAGGACACTTGTGTTTCAGATAGAAACAAAACGTCAGGTTGTAACTGTTCAAGATGTTGGTGAACAAAATTAAGATTAGACTTGAAACCGCGGATGTTGCAATAGTGGATCAGAAAGTTAGTACATGCGCTGACCGAGGTCCATTAGGCCCTGCCCTCTCGGTCATCCGAATGGGCAGGATTTTACCTTCGGCATTTATTACCCCAGAAACCACAGTAATCTCGAGGGCCAGAAGGAAGAATAAGGGTGAGAATAGATTAAGGATGGGGAAAAAGGTGACCGGTAGCCCTTGCCGAGCTCAGAAAGTCGGAGACCTAGTATTTAATCACAAAACTAGGAAAGAATCATCATGAAAACCCAGTTTCTTAATCAATAAGCAATTTTACAAGTACATTAATTAATCATAAACGAAGCAAGGAAAGGGGACAATAGGCAACTATAAAAAGTTACAATTAAATCCGGTTAAAGAGCGTATAGAATTATAAAATCAAGTAATGCTCGGTTGACATTATGCAAGTTTAACTTGCGCAAGTACTTGATTGCAAGTAATTAGAATACGTTGGCTTTTTTTTAGGTTTTTAATGGTGCATTTTCGTAGTTATGTTTTACACAAATCCGTACGCTTCGATAACAATTATCGTCCGCAGTCGTAGTAAAATCTTTTAGAATTGTTTAATATGTAGAAACAAATTAATGAAATATGAAAAAGTGACGAAGCAAACATAAACCTGCTATTAATACAACAGTTTGATAAACGTGTAAAGCCAACTATGGAATACAGTTTTAGTAAAGGATAACTATATCCTTAATAAATTAAATATTGTTAAACTGCCTTGAAGATGACAAATCATAACACCCTCTTATAGTCAAAGGCTAACAGTGAAAAATGTCATCATCAAAGAGCATATTTACAAAAATTAATCAAATTATGATGTAGGTGTAAAGTTGTGAAAAACTATTTTGGAACAGATAAAAGCATTCACAAATAGAAATTTGACTTGTAAATTAAAATCTTGTCAAATCTAACAAAGAAATTGCCTTGTTAATAATTATAGGTGTTATCTTGCAGTGAAAACACAATGTACTACGATTAATATAATTTCTAAATTTAATTTTAATAACTACATACGTTACATTATGGGGATGTAATCGAGGTCTAGGAAAAACACAGCAAAAAACCTAGGTATACCAAAAGCTATAATTAAAACTAAGGCGTAACATGGTCCCTTTTTTTAATTATAAGATGCCAAACCCTATTTAGGCGGAGATTTTGTTCTTGCCTATTGAAGTTATTAGGACATTTATATATCTCAAAAGGTTCACGTTGCAAGCGAACATAATAATAAGTTTGTCTTGACAATATTTCCGGTTTATCAAATTCAATGTCATGATTTTAATTATTTGAAGCATGCTCAGCAACCGCAGATTTCTCTGGTTTGATCTAGTATGTGTTATTTACGTTTTGTACCATCTTCAAGGCAGTTTGACAATATTCAATTTACTAAGGATCTAGTTATTTTTACTAAAATTGTTTTACATAGTTGGCTTTATACGTTTATCAAACTGTAAGGGTTATGGAAGCCTAAACATACTTTTAAGTCATTTCAGTAGTAGTTGAATGAGAAAATGGCGCCGAGTAGGGAGTCGGCCAAAACAATTGTAAGATTTTTAAATATATATGAAAAATATGAATGTTTGTGGAACTTTAGAAGTGTTCAGTACAGAAATAAAAATGCTCGAGTTTTATTTATTGCATAATAAGTGAGTAAGCTAGCAAACTTAACGATACAAAATTAGACAAACTCATATTTTATGAGAATATTAAAAAATCATCTTACCTGACCAGCAAAGAGCCCCTTCTCCCATAGAATATGTTGTATACTTTTCTCTCAGCTGTGCAGCTTTTCTTGAATAGTTGGTGCTTGACTCATCTTACCTTGCCAGGACACAGCCCCTTCTCCTATAAAATATGTTACAGAATTTTCTCTCAGCTGTGCAGCTTCTCTGGAATAATTTGTGCTTGACATGTTATTGGATAAAGACATTGATACAAAACCTTTGGAATCTAGCCATTCTCCAGCAAGAATCTGGCTGGATTCAAAGTCTTCTGAACCCATTGAACTTTGGCCTATATATACTGTAAGTTTTTTACTTTTTCCAGTTGAAGAGCAACAAGTGAAAGGAAAATCCAAAAACGCGATGCAATTAATCCGAAAGCATTTTCCAATATACGTCTTGCCCTAGAGTGTAATGAGCCCAGCTGAGAGACAAAAATGGTGGAGGTAAGCCACGCCCACAATGGGATGGGGGTATGAGTGGGGACGAGCATAGTGTCGGCTTAGTTTCGGAGTCCATTTTCAACCCCTTAAAGGCGGTTTCGCCCCTAATTAGTGACCTTGTGGTAGTATTAAGAGTCGTTTTGGCAGTCCAACCCCTGAAGGGTAGGCAACCGCAGTCACCCTGCGCGCGCATAAAGTGTTCTGATTGGAGTGCCTGACGACAGGCCACGCCCACTAGTTTCTGATTGGTCCATGAATTCCGCCCCCTGGTCTCTGGTTGATTGCGGCCATTTTGAGAGCGTGGCTTGTCGGGCATTTTGTGAGTGTGACTTATCGGCCATTCTTGTTTTGACGAATACTTTGCTTTGGGGACTATTTTGGCGGCCATGGCGGGAAATTAAAAACGGTATTCTAATAAGGAGGCCCTCATACGATCTCATAAGACAGGTATAGGTCGCCGTATGCCCCCTGGCTTCTGATTGGTGGCGGCCATTTTATTTTTAATTATATATAATATATATATATATATATATATATATATATATATATATATATATATATATATATATATATGTGTGTGTATAAAAGTAAATAAAGCTATTCCTTAAAAGGGGCGCACCACCATCAGAACTGATGTTTGTGGTTTTATAACGTATCACCCCTCCACTAACAGTTTCTTAAGAAAAATTTCAGAAAATATTTTTTGCGATCTTCTTACCGACTGGACTAAATGTAGGTTTAGTAACATTAGATATAATTTTCGATAAAAAAACTTGGCTATCTGGATTTGCGCTCCAACACAAAAGACAAAACATAACAAATCAAATGTCGTTTACAAAATTGACTGCCATAATTGTGACAAGTGTTATGTAGGGAGCACACAGATTTTTGAAGACATTTCACATAAACTAGAATGTTTTTAAGTTTTAAAAATTCACTAAACGCGAGCGTACGGTGAACAGTAAAATAACGAACGTTTATGATTCACACTGTTAACTCAAGTTTTGATATATGTTTCGTTAATATTTATATGTTAAATAATCCACAGACTCTCTCTCTGCAGGGGATTGATGTGCGTCTTGTATTACGATTAAATCCAGAAATTTTGTTGGTAGGAGGTTCATAATTGTTTCGCTGCGATAGATTGTTAACAAATCAAAATTTCAGTAATGTATTTGTATGAGTTTTTAAATCTACGGAGAAAAAGCAAATACATGTTTCTATCATACTGTCCAAATGTCGTCATAAAAATTGATGGTTCAATCTAGAAATGCATACCATTGGTAAATGGTTTGAGGTTCCAAAACAATAAATTTTAAAAACTAAATTTTGAAACAGTAAATCTTATGTGTTGCTTAATTTTCTTATGGAGTTAGACAATTAAGGTATGGTCTACAGTTTTCAAGTGTTTTACACAAAATTCTTTAAAACGTACACTGCAAAGAGATTTTGGAACTGGCATACGCTTCTTTCTCATGCCATTCTTAAAAATATTTTTTTGCGTTTTTAGTTGTGTTCCATTTGTAGTAACTACGGTGGCGATCCTTACTACGCCGCATCACAATAAACGTCTTTACTAACACAAATTCTGTGCTGTAAGTTAAATGCTAATACATCCAATTTATACTACTCTTAAAGAGGTAAAAATAGATTTACATAAAAATGTGCTTAATTATTTCCAAATATTTAACTAATTTTAAAATTGTGAAGAACACGTTGTAGAGATAACGCCCTTTGGTTTTGAGTCGAAAAGCTGATAATAATAATATTTGTACGACTGTGTAGAACCGCCGGCAAACAAATAAGACGAAAACAATCAAAGATAAGAAAACAGATGAATCATAGAAAACGTCTAGTGAATTCTTCAGTTGAAGTACAATGTCATTAAGCATATGCACAACTGAAATACTCTTTTACTCACTCCGATCTAACGTTGGCGAATAACATTATAAACAATGATATAAATAACTTGGAATGTAAGTCCAGAAAACATAATCTTAGCTTAAATCCTTCTAAATCTCTCTTTATAACTTTTGACAGGTTCAAAGAAAAAATAGAGAATGACTTAAAAATGTTAGTTAGTGATGTAAATCTTAAATGTTCACAAGTGGTAGGAAACTTGGGCTTAGAAATGGACAATAACCTATCGTTCTCTAGTTTAAAAATATTATTTCCCCATCGCCATATACTTTCACAAGCATTAAGATTACAATTAACCGAGTCACTCGCATTAAGTAATTTTAATTTTTGTGGTGTAGTATACGGTCCATGCCTTGCAAGTACAGAAAAAATCGTTTTCGAAGAGAACAAAAATGTTTACGCTTTGTTTATGGGGTAAGGAAATATCAACCCATTACTTACAAATTAAACAACGCTAATTGGCTAAACATGTATAACAGAAGGGCACTTCATGCCGCTGTAGTTTACCATTCAATCACTTATAATGAAGTTCCACCATATTCACACCAAAAAATTTGACACCGAAGCGACGTCACAGCGTAAACCTTAGATTTAAAGGACTAATTTTGCCTCCATCTTTTCGAACAAATATGTTTCATCGAGCCCTTACATATAACATCTATTCCTTATATAATAAACTGTTACCGTCTCTCAAAAGCCAATCACTATCCAAATTTAGGTTTTTGTACAGACAACTGTTGTTAACATCGCAAGCATAATTCACCGTATTAATGCAATTCAAATTTAAATTCCAGATCTGTTAATAGAAGTATTACTTTTCTAATTTTTTATTGCAAAAAATAAACATTATTATTATAACGTGCGATTCTTTAATATTGATGACAGTTTGAATTTTGCGCGTACGATTCTAGTATTTTTACGGTGTTGAATTGGCGGTTAAATATTTTTAGATACTTTATTCGTTCTTTTTTGACATCAGTGGCGTCGTTAATTTGTTAATTTACTTTTCTATTCTGTATTGTCAACGTTCCTTAAAACAGCTTTTTTTCAGAGCTACTCCATAATTCAACAATTTATTAAAGTAAGTGATTAGATAATGTTTATATCAGACTAATTTGCATTTGTAGGTGAAAACTTTCTTGAGGATAATAAAATAAGAATTACGTTTGTAAGACGAAATGATGAAGTGGTAGAAGACGTAAGGCAACGAATGGAAGCCAGTTCCAAAAAAAAATCCACAAGTTAAGTGCTCAAGCTGGTACGTTGTCAATGTAGGATAAATTTGTGATATCTACTAACTTTATTTTCAAATCACTGGGTTGTCTTATTCAACAAACCAACGAATTTTACATAAAAATCCACATATGCAACCATACCGGGTTTCTGTTGTACAGCAACTGCATGCTGTTGATAATGAGACTAGACGTAATTATTGTGATGATTTACTAACAATTTAAATAACGATATTTTAAATGTAACTTTTATGACTGACGAATCATGGTTTCATTTATCTGGCTATATTAATAATAAAAATTATGGAACGTGGGCAAATAAAAATCCACATAATTTTGAAGAGGAACTTGAAAGAATTACACCTGCAACTCTGGCAAAGTGTTTGACAAGTTGACAACTGTTCCAGATTTTCAATAAATTATTAATTTAGAGACTGATACCTATTTATCCCACTGGAATTAAATAAATGACAATGTATAATTACCAACCTTTAAAATTTTTTGTTTTGCTGGAAATTCAAACTGTCGTCAGTATTAAAGAATCACCCGGTATCTCATTAAGTACATCTGGCTGATTAAAGTACTTTAAACTGGTTGAAAGTACCTAATTATGGAAATTACAAGAATTTGGTAATCTTTCAATATACGTTGACAGCTATTTAAAAGGTCTGTTCTTTTGTTTACTCTAATGACTATGTGATAAGCAAGCAATAATGGAACAGAAGACAGGAAATTATTAATCTCGTATGTTTATTGAAATTTGCTTAATTCTGTAGTTAATGATAGGAATCTTGTCGACCAGTTTCAAACGTTAGGCATAGATACCTGAGGTAATTAAAGAGTAAAAATAACACAAACGAAAACTACTTTAATTTTGTCTTAAAGTTTGTAAAATTGTATATATACAAGCAAAATATTTATTGAAAACTACAAAGTTCATGTTTCCTATTTACCCCAATGATTGTAGTGAAATGAAAACAATCATAAAAAGTTAAAGTTTTATTAGAACTGATAGCATTAATGAAACAAAAGAAAGGAAATTAATAGTCTTTATATTTATATAAATTTATTTCGTACTGTGGTTAAAGGTAAGAGAATTTCAAACTGTAGGCATACATTAGTGAACAAATTAAATAGTAAAATATCATAAAAGATAGCTATTCAAGTTTAATTTAACCTTAACAGTTGTAAAATTGTATGTAACCAAATTAAAATTGCCGCAAAGTAGTAAACAAAGACAGGAAATGACTAATTTCTAACATTCATTAAAATTTACTTAATACCTTAGTTATTGATAATATAGCTTTACGGGTCTTATTTCAAATTTTAGGTATACATAAATGAGTCAATTATATAGTAACAATAATGTAAACGATAGGTATTTACATTTAACTTAATCTTGAAGTTTAATATTTACTGAAAACACCTAAAATTTTTGATTTCTCCAATGATCATACTAAAATGAAAGCAAGCATAATGAAAAGTAAAGGCTTTATTAAAACTGATAACAGTAATGAAACAAAAGAAAAGAAATTAAACGCCTTTAACATTTATTTAATACTATCGCTCAAGGTAAATTTTAGGTATACATCATTAAACAAATTAAAAAGTGAAATAACGTAAAAGATAACTATTCAAATTTAATTTGCAAGTAAACAATTTTCATACCAATCACCAATGGTTAAAATCATATCAATTCTTCCTTGTTGAGAATAAACCATTATTAAATGGAAAATATTTCAACAACTTTCAACAGACTCGGAATAAAAAAACAATACACAATGACAAAATCACGCCCAATGTCAGAATTTTAACATAAACAAATAAGTTACCGGCAATTTCACAGCACACTACAAGACTTACAAGAATAGTCACATTAACATTATTTGTTAATATGTAAATTACAAATATCTGAAATCTGTCATGTACACATAAGATTAGTAATGAGCTTCCTACTTATTGGTAAAGAAAATTACCACTACGTTAGCAAAAAGACATTAAGTAGGCATTTTGGGAAGATATTTTAATCTACACATAATACAGGAACAGACAAATTCCAAAAATTATGAAATAAGTTGAAAATTTGAAGGTTTACGTATAGGAAACCCTTATAGAAGTTGAAAAGTAAGCTAAACGATAAGCGTATAAAATACAGGGTGTTCCATTCAAAATAAGTCGAATACTTAAGTATGAATGTTCTACTAATTTAATTAAAAAAAATGAACACCCTGTAAAAAGGTGTTTACTATTCAGTCAATAAATAGACTAAGGGAACAGTGTTTTACTTAAACTTAAGGGTAAACTTGTTGGAGTAAATTTTATTAGCAGATATTTAATTTTTTCTAAAACCCTACATTTTCAGAAAAATTGATATAACCTGAAACACTCTGTATGTAGGTGTAGGGAACCCTTACGAAAGTGCCAATTATTTTTTTATGTAAAATAAGGAAATGCAATAATATACAGGGTGTGTCATTTTAAAAAACATAACTTTGATATGCCACTTTTTGGAGCACCCAGTATATTTAAAAATACTTTTAAAATGTTGCTCATATTGACTTACATAATATCACTGTATTGGAAATTAACGATTACATGCCGCTTCACGTAGAACTCTGTGGCGTCGGTCGTGATTCATCCTGTATATATATATATATATATATATATATATATATATATATATATATATATATATATATATATATATATATATATATATATATATATTACTATTTTCATTCTATAAACATTTGTAAATTTCGGCTAAAAGTTAATCACTTTCGTCAGTTGATTGATGACGATTAAGTCAGAAGCTGTATTTTAAACCAATAATAATGGCCTAAATAATTAACAAAACAATAGAAGTGATCAATCAAAACAGAAAATATACTGGACGTGACGTTTGGTATGGAGATTGTAATTTGTTATACTTTTTGAATTTAAATTTAGCGGTTCTCTTATTATATTTCTAGATCAGTCACAGGGAGCGGTACTGTCAAGCGTCCATTCTTGTATTGTATTACTTTTTACTTTACTGTTGGTTTTGCATTCTTGCTAATCAATTTAAGAATAAATATTAAAGGTTGTCAAATACTTGTGACAATGGCAGGTTCTGAAAATGTAGTAATGGATACTGACAAAGTTGATCAAGAAATTGAGCACAATAAAGCCATGGTTCAGGAAAATTCGATCACGCAAGGAAGCTCTGGCATGAGACAATGTGCTAGAATTACCGATAGTCTTCCAAATGTGTGGCAGCGTGCAGTATCCTTTACAATAACTATGATTATTATTGTTCAAAATAGACGTTTTTCTTAACACCTTCAAGATTCGTAATCATCCTTATTTAACTTATCTATTTGATGAGCACCTTTTGGTGTACTTGAATAGCATTGCAGTCCAAGATATTGCAAGTTTACCTAACAGCTTCGAAATAATTTTTACTTTTACTAACAACCCATACTTTGACAACCATTGTTTAAGGAAGAGATATTTCTTGAACGGATTATTTTGTGCGTAGGTATATAATGTGCTGTATGTTTCTTACAGCTACTTTGTTTCAGCTCGAGATTACAATGTTTTTGTCCCTATTCAATTCAAGGAAGAATTTGTTAATGGACCCATTGATCGTAATGTAAAAGATCCAGGAAGAAATTTTTAGGTGGTATCTAAATACAAGGGATCTAATCCATGATTGTGTTGCACACACAATTAGAAGTGATTTGTGGATTGACTTTAATGAAAATGAATATGAAGGATCAAGAAAAAGAAGAAAAATGTCGTAAAAAGTAATTGTTAGTATAATCGGCTTGGTTTTAGCCATGTATTATACTTGAATAAAATAATCTTATAAAAACTGATAATTAGTTTTAATATATTTTTCACCCAAGACCAGTAATGATAAACAATTAATAGTTGCTATACATTCAATTACAGTAATTACTTCTTGGCATGGATCAGTTGTAGAGATAAATATTCAAGTTAAAATGCTTATCTTTTTGATTTGTATTTGTGTATTTTTATTTCTTTTTATACAAATTTAAAAGTTTCCAAGTAAATGATATTGGTTTTCAAAAAAGTAATGAAGCAGTTAAATATATGAAAATGCAAACATAGATCTTCTATCATAGTTATGAATAGTGCGAACATGAAAAAGCCAACTACGAAAACTAATTTTAATTTTTAAATTATTAGCTAGCTCTTAAATGAAATGTTACTAAACCACTTTGAAAATGCAAATCAGAATAATAATAAAATTTAGTCCATTTTACAGATGGAGCAACTCTCTACTTAAATAATAGTCTGTTAGGTAGCTTTTTCATTTATGTTTCCTAACTATTACAGCAGGTTTATATTGGCGTTTTCATATATTTATTAGCCAGCTTAATAATTTTTTTAAAACATTAACTAAGGGCGACAACTGTAATCAGTATCCAAAGGTTTAAATTATTGAAATAAATGGAAATTTAGTTGTCAGTGAAATAAAAGTTTGTAGACAAATATTGTTGTTTTCAAATAAATAATTTTGTTATCACTGGGGTGAAACACTCAAATCAATTCTGTGGCATGTCATTAACTGATGATTTCTGTGTGGGGTACCATAACCAAATATAACTTGAATTCATATTTTAGTAATGGCGTGTAACAGTAATTTTACAGTATTACCTATTATTAGCCATAAAAGACAACTAAATCTTATTTATAAGTATAAGTACAGATATACACATGTGTATATCTGTGAATAAGGTTCACATTTTGCTGTCTATATCATACCACTTTATTTAGCAGTTTAAATACATAATATTGGTATCTGGTTAGGGTTTAGCTTTAGTAAACTGTATATGACACTTAAGTTATACCCCAATTCTAAAAATTTTTTTATGTATGATCTGTAGGTGTACGTTAATCTACCTTTTTACATGTATGTAGGAATATTCATTCAATATACAATTATTAAGTATTCAGTGTATTTTATGGATATCTATGCTATGTATGTTACCTTTTGGTACCTACCACGTTTTTATGCCATGTATGTGTGCAGGATATCTGATGAATTGGTTCTGAGTTTTATGTTTAAAGAATACACTATTTTTGTTTTAATATCAAGATGTGCCTTCCTATGAACACTGGGCTGGGCATCTTATGTATAATTGTTGTTTCTCAAACTGGTGTTTTGTTTTAAATACATAAGCTGTAAAATATCCGTATGCACCCAGAGGATATTTTATGTATGTTACATATATGGAATGTCTTTTAGTTTTTCGTATACATACAATCTTCGATTAATATGCATAAGGAAACGACAAAATTCTGCACATTTATATATTATAAAAGAGTATTATTCATAGTGTTTGAAAGGACTTAAAATAAGAAACAATGGAGTTACTGTTTTTTAATCACCTTATGCCTGTTGCTATTTGCCTTTAACAACAAACCATTCCTTAAGGACTAATTACTTAACAATCTGTTGGAGATTTTGTTCGCTTACTAATCTAATGCTACCTTAAAACTACGATTACCTCTAAAAATACAATATCTATGGAAAATAAAATTTAGGAGCTTGTTTCATCTGATTAGTTTCTTTGTACCATCCTAGTTGAAAGTCATACTAAAATGAAGATATAGTCTGTACACACACACAACGGAAAGAGAATTAAACAGAACAAAAGTAAAGAAAACTACACCACATCGAGCAGTAATTGGAATAGATTGAGCTTCTCTTTACTGCAGTAGGTAGTAAGCACCAAGGCACCTGTTTCATGTGCTGTTTGTGCTAAACAGGTCGGGCGAGTATTTCGCACCCTAACTGATTATATTATATAGTATATTATATTATTTTTAATACAGTGTATTAGTATATTTATCACACTTAATAGAAGTTACCACCATAATAAACAAGTCTACTAGTTTTCCTCGTTATATATATATATATATATATATATATATATATATATATATATATATATATATATATATATATATATATGTATATATTAATTAGAATAGATTGAGCTTCTCTTTACTGCAGTAGGTAGTAAGCAGCAAGGCACCTGTTTCATGTGCTGTTTGTGCTAAACAGGTCGGGCGAGTATTCGCTCATTAACTGATTATATTATTATATAATAGATTATTTTAATACGGTGTATTAGTATATTTTACACACTTAATAAAGTTACCACCATAATAAACAAGTCTACTAGTTTTCCTCGATTATATATATATATATATATATATATATATATATATATATATATATATATATATATATATATATATATATATATATATATAAGTGAATCACGACCGATACCACGGAGTTCTATGGCGAAACGGCATATAATCGTTAATATCTAGTACAGTGATATTATGTAAGTCAATATGTGCAACATTTTAAAAATGGTATTAATTTTACTGGGTGCTCCAAAAAAAGTGGCATATCAAAGTTAAGTTTTTTTAACGACAAACCTCGTATTTTATTGCATTTTCGAATTTTACATAAAAAATAAGTTGCACTTTCATAAGGGTTCCCTATACCTACATACAGAGTGTTTCAAGCTATATCAATTTTTCTGAAAATGGGTTTTAGAAAAATTAAATATCTCCTAATAAGATTAACTCCAACAGTTTTACTTTTAGGTTTAAGTAAAATACTGTTCCCTTAGTCTATTTATTGACTTAATAGTAACATCTGTTTACAGGGGGTTCATTTTTTAGTTAAATTAGTAGAACATTCATACTGAAATATTCGCCTTATCTTAAATGGAACACCCTGTATTTTATACGCTTTTTGTTTAACTTACTTAGTTACCTTTCAACTTCTATAACCTTCAAATTTTCAACTTATTTCGGAAATTTTGGAATTTGTCTGTTCCTGTATCACTTGTAGATTATCGAATATCATCCCAAAATGCCTACTCATAATGATTTTTGGCTAATGTAACACATTTTCAAGTTCAAATCATAGTAACTTTAATTTAAACGTTTATAAAGTTATTTCTTAGATTAAACTAAAAATCGCAATAGAGTTTTTATACACTCGTCTTTACTCTCGATAACCGTAACTATAAATTGTCACCTTCCAAAACTCTGACGATGCTTGGCTCGTCCAAGCAAAACCGGTCAGCTTCAATTTAAAAAAATAAAGTGAAACTTTAAAAAATCTATTGCGATTTTAGTTTGATCTACATAATGCAACAGTTTCATAGAGTAAGGATAGAAAGCATGTATACAATGGAACTAAAATTTTATATATGTAGTGAGATTATATGCTCAAAAAATTAAACAAAATTACAATAAATGTTAGATATGATGTCCATCTTCTTGAATACGCAGTGTTATTCTTTTTTCCAACGAACATCTTACGTTTTGCAACATATCAGGTGTGCTCGTCTCAAAAGCATTTCTGATTCTTCTTGTCATATCGTCTGCAGTGGCAGGAGGTGTGCTGTAAGCTAAATTTTTGATATAGCCCCAAAAGAAGATATCCATGGATGTTGCAATCTCTCAATCCACTTATCAGGAAACTTCCTGTTTAAATATTCTCTAACAGCACGTGAGAAATATGCAGCTGTTCCATCTAATTGCAACCACATGCTTTATCTAATATTTAAAGGAATACCTTCTAGAAGTTTCTAAAGATTAGTCACATTAACATTATTTGTTAATATGTAAATTACAAATATCTGAAATCTAATATGCACACATAAGGTTGGTACCGAGCCTTCTACGTATTGGTAAAGACAAATACTGCTACGTTAGCAAAAAGACATTAAGTAGGCATTTTGGGAGTTAGAAGTTGAAAGGTAATTAAGTAAACTAAACGACAAGCTTTTAAAATGCAGGGTGTTCCATTCAAAATATGCCGAATATTTCAGTCTGAATGTTCTACTAATTTAACTGAAAAATATGAACACCCTGTAAAGAGGTGTTTACTATTCTGTCAATAAATAGTCCAAGGGAACAGTATTTTAGTTAAACCTAAGAGTAAATTTGTTGGAGTTAATTTTATTAGGAGATATTTGATTTTTCTTAAAACCCTACAATTTCAGAAAAATTGATATAATTTGAAACACTCTGTACGTAGGTATAGGGAACCCCTATGAAAGTTCTGCTTATTTTTTATGTAAAATTCGAAAATCCAATAATGTACGGGGCGGGTCGTTTAAAAAAACATAACTTTGTAATGCCACTTTCCTTTGGAGCATCCAGTATATTTAAAAATATTTTTAAAATGTTGCTCATATTGACTTATATCATACCACTGTATTACTGTATTAGAAATTAAAGATTATATGTCGCTTCGCCGTAGAATTCGGTGGCGTCGGCCGTGATTCCCCCTATATATATATATATATATATATATATATATATATATATATATATATATATATATATATATAAATGAACCTGTAAAAAGTTACTATTAAGTCAATAAATAGACTAAGGGAACAGTATTTTACTTAAACCTAAAAGTAAAACTGTTGGAGTTAATCTTATTAGGAGATATTTAATTTTTCCTAAAACCCATTTTCAGAAAAATTAATATAGCTTGAAACACTCTGTATGTAGGTATAGGGAACCCTTATGAAAGTACAACTTATTTTTTATGTAAAATTCGAAAATGCAATAATATACGAGGTTTGTCGTTAAAAAAAAACTTAACTTTGATATGCCACTTTTTTTGGAGCACCCAGTAAAATTAATACCATTTTTAAAATGTTGCACATATTGACATACATAATATCAGTGTACTAGATATTAATGATTATATGCCGTTTCGCCATAGAACTCTGTGGTATCGGTCGTGATTCACCCTGTATATATATATATATATATATATATATATATATATATATATATATATATATATATATATATATATATATATATATATATATAACGAGGAAAACTAGTAGACTTGTTTATTATGGTGGTAACTTCTATTAAGTGTGATAAATATACTAATACACTGTATTAAAAATAATATATTATATAATAATATAATCAGTTAGTGTGCCAAATACTCGCCCGACCTGTTTAGCACAAACAGCACATGAAACAGGTGCCTTGCTGCTTACTACCTACTGCAGTAAAGAGAAGCTCAATCTACTCCAATTATTGCTCGATGTGGTGCAGTTTTCTTTACTTTTGTTCTGTCTAATTCTCTTTCAGTTGTGTGTGTACAGACTATATCTTCATTTTAGTATGACTTTCAACTAGGATGGTACAAAGAAACTAATCAGATGAAACAAACTCCTAAATTTTATTTTCCATAGGTATTGTATTTTTAAAGATAATCATAGTTTTAAGGTAGTATTAGATTAATAAGCGAACAAAATCTCCAACAGATTGTGAAGTAATTAGTCCTTAAGGCATGGTTTGTTGTTAAAGGCAAATAGCAACAGGCATAAGGTGATTAAAAAACAGTAACTCCATTGTTTCATATTTTAAGTCCTTTCAAACACTATGAATAATACTCTTTAATAATATATGAATGTGCAGAATTTTGTGGTTTCCTTATGCATATTAATCGAAGATTGTATGTATATGAAAAGCTAAAAGACATTTCATATATGTAACATACATAAAATATCCTCTGGGTGCATATGGATATTTTACAGCGTATGTATTTAATACCAAACACCAGTTTGAGAAACAACAATTATACATAAGATGCCCAGCCCAGTGTTCATAGGAAGGCACATCTGGATATTAAAACGAAAATAGTGTATTCTTTAAACATAAAACTCAGAACCAATTCATCAGATATCCTGCACACATACATGGCATAAAAACGTGGTAGGTACCAAAAGGTAACATACATAGCGTAGGTATCCACAAAATACACTGAATACTTAATAATTGTATATTGAATGAATATTCCTACATACATGTAAAAAGGTAGATTAACGTACACCGTACAGATCATAGATAAAAAAATTTTTAGAATTGGGGTATAACTTAAGTGTCATATACAGTTTACTAAAGCTAAACCCTAACCAGATACCAATACTATGTATTTAAACTGCTAAATAAAGTGGTATGATATAGACAGCAAAATGTGAACCTTATCCACAGATATACACATGTGTATATCTGTACTTATACTTATAAATAAGATTTAGTTGTCTTTTATGGCTAATAATAGGTAATACTATAAAATTACTGTTACATGCCATTACTAAAATATGAATTCAAGTTATATTTGGTTATGCTACCCTACACAGAAATCATCAGTTAATGACATGCCACAGAATTGATTTGAGTGTTTCACCCCAGTGATAACAAAATTATTTATTTGAAAACAACAATATTTGTCTACAATCTTTTATTTCACTGACAACTAGATTTCCATTTATTTCAATAATTTAAACCTTTGGATACTGATTACAGTTATCGCCCTTAGTTAATGTTTTTAAACAATTATTAAGCTGGCTAATAAATATATGAAAACACCAATATAAACCTGCTGTTAGGAAACATAATTGAAACAGACTATTATTTAAGTAGAGAGTTGCTCCATCTGTAAAATGGACTAAATTCTATTATTATTCTGATTTGCATTTTCAAAGTGGTTTAGTAACATTTTATTTAAGAGCTAGCTAATAATTTAAAAATTAAAATTAGTTTTCGTAGTTGGCTTTTTCATGTTCGCACTATTCGTAACTATGATAGAAGATCTATGTTTGCATTTTCATATATTTAACTGCTTCATTACTTTTTTGAAAACCAATATCATTTACTTGGAAACTTTTAAATTTAAAAAAAAAGAAATAAAAATACACAAATACAAATCCAAAAGATAAGCATTTTAACTTGAATATTTATCTCTACAACTGATCCATGCCAAGAAGTAATTACTGTAATTGAATGTATAGCAACTATAAATTGTTTATCATTACTGGTCTTGGGTGAAAAATATATTAAAACTAATTATCAGTTTTTATAAGATTATTTTATTCAAGTATAATACATGGCTAAAACCAAGCCGATTATACTAACAATTACTTTTTACGACATTTTTCTTCTTTTTCTTGATCCTTCATATTCATTTTCATTAAAGTCAATCCACAAATCACTTCTAATTGTGTGTCACACAATCATGGATTAGATCCCTTGTATTTAGATACCACCTAAAAAAATTTCTTCCTGGATCTTTTACATTACGATCAATGGGTCCATTAACAAATTCTTCCTTGAATTGAATAGGGACAAAAACATTGTAATCTCGAGCTGAAACAAAGTAGCTGTAAGAAACATACAGCACATTATATACCTACGCACAAAATAATCCGTTCAAGAAATATCTCTTCCTTAAACAATGGTTGTCAAAGTATGGGTTGTTAGTAAAAGTAAAAATTATTTCGAAGCTGTTAGGTAAACTTGCAATATCTTGCACTGCAATGCTATTCAAGTACACCAAAAGGTGCTCATCAAATAGATAAGTTAAATAAGGATGATTACGAATCTTGAAGGTGTTAAGAAAAACGTCTATTTTGAACAATAATAATAATAGTTATTGTAAAGGATACTGCACGCTGCCACACATTTGGAAGACTATCGGTAATTCTAGCACATTGTCTCATGCCAGAGCTTCCTTGCGTGATCGAATTTTCCTGAACCATGGCTTTATTGTGCTCAATTTCTTGATCAACTTTGTCAGTATCCATTACTACATTTTCAGAACCTGCCATTGTCACAAGTATTTGACAACCTTTAATATTTATTCTTAAATTGATTAGCAAGAATGCAAAACCAACAGTAAAGTAAAAAGTAATACAATACAAGAATGGACGCTTGACAGTACCGCTCCCTGTGACTGATCTAGAAATATAATAAGAGAACCGCTAAATTTAAATTCAAAAAGTATAACAAATTACAATCTTCATACCAAACGTCATGTCCAGTATATTTTCTGTTTACTATTCTGTCAATAAATAGTCCAAGGGAACAGTATTTTAGTTAAACCTAAGAGTAAATTTGTTGGAGTTAATTTTATTAGGAGATATTTGATTTTTCTTAAAACCCTACAATTTCAGAAAAATTGATATAATTTGAAACACTCTGTACGTAGGTATAGGGAACCCCTATGAAAGTGCTGCTTATTTTTTATGTAAAATTCGAAAATCCAATAATGTACGGGGTGGGTCGTTTAAAAAAACATAACTTTGTAATGCCAGTTTCCTTTGGAACGTCCAGTATATTTAAAAATATTTTAAAATGTTGCTCATATTGACTTACATCATATCACTGTATTACTGTATTAGAAATTAAAGATTATATGCCGCTTCGCCGTAGAATTCCGTGGCGTGTGCCGTGATTCATCCTGTATGTGTATATATATATATATATATATATATATATATATATTATATATATATATATATATATATATATATATATATATATATATATAGATACACACATACATAATATATATATATATATATATATATATATATATATATATATATATATATATATATATATTATGAACAGAATTTTTTAATACGTACATACAGAAAAAGATTACCTCGAGGTGGATTTGAACCTACGATATGTAATTCTTCGCGAGGTATCGCTCTACCAATTGAGCTATCGAGATGCCAGCCCTAAACGATGCAATCTTTATCTTTATACATGTAGAATAGGTGTGATTTCTACATATAATGAGATCACAGTCGACTTATTTATACAAATAGACTGTAAACCCGCAACTTACTTCGTTTCACACCTGACAAAGCAACGTAACTGATAGTGAATTATATTATTGTTTATTACCAATAATAATGGTAAAGTAAAAGTTATTTGTTTTTAACGAACGAATAGCAGTTGATGTGTAAATTATGTAATTGCAATTTTTTTTAAATATATTAAGAATTGCACTTTAGTTTTATAAAGTACTTACGTAAACATGTAAACAATTATTAAATTAATCTCTATAGCTTAAAACGCAATGTTTTAAATACAGTAGTATTTGAGCTAAATACATGTATTGATTAAATAGATTTCGCTGTACCTGCTAATAATGTCTAATTAATCCGTCCAAACCCCTTTAATGCAATGACCACTGTTTTTTACACCTGTTTTAAGCAGTGCACTTATTTATATCAGTGCATTTAAATTGCACATCAGCTGTCCCTGCTTGCTTTTATAATTACGGGTTTAAATATAACGCGACGCTTCTTTCACGATACCAACGTTATATTAATATTATTATACGAGGGCGAGCTGAATTTATTGAGAATAAGAAGATCTAATAGGCCGTTCAAAAACAAATTATACGTTGTTATTTAGAGCAATTATTATTTATTTGTCCTTTGAAGTTTTGCTGTTGAAGTTACGTTCATTATTACTTAAGTTATAAATTTTTTAAGGTGAAATTACAAGTAAAAGTTGGAATTAACCAGAGAATAAGTTCGAATCATGATCTATTATTACTTCAAAAAATGTTTAGGCGTATATGAGTGCAAATACAGTTTAGCTTCAGCTTTTAGTGAACAAGCACCTTCGTTGGCTACAATTTACCGAAGGCATAAGGAATTTGAACGGGAAAGGAATTGTATTCCGCATCGAAAGGGAGCATGGCCACGTCCAACGACTGTTACCACGAAAACATTGCTGCTGTTAAAAATATTTGAAGGAGACTATTAGGTCACCTAGGCGGTAATAGAGCATTAACTCAAGATTGGATCCTCAATCCAATCCTGTTAGAACGATCATACACGATCATTTGTATTTAAAAAAAGTGATTAGTCTTTTTGTGCCAGATCACCGTTCTGACTTCCAAAAAGCAGAGCGGGTAAGAATTTGTCATGAAACGTTAAACCGGTTAAATAATGGCGGACACCAAACTTTTTCAAAATAGTGACAAGTGACGAAACTTATATTCCCTTTTTCGACGTACCTACCCGCCAAGAGAGTCGTGTATGGATGCACCTAGATGAGGAAACTCCAACAATGACAAAGAATCAGCGAGCTATGAAAAAGGTTATGTATGCAGCATTCTTCAGAAGTAGCGGTAGAGGCAATTAAACTAGAAGGGCAGGAGACAGTTACCGATAAATGATACACCGAAAAATTTATGCCTGATGTGTTCAGTAGGGTTACAGACAAGGGAATTGTGCTGCATCATGATAAAAAAGTTGTACTGTCATTGAATATGTAAATATGATGTTCACGTTCTCTGTGCTTGACAAAAAATTCTTCTCATTGGAATACACTTATTATTAAAAGCAGATACTTCTCCATCTCCCTCTCCCTCTCCCTCTCCCTCTCCCTCTCCCTCTCCTCTCCCTCTCCCTCTCCTCTCCCTCTCCCTCTCCCTCTCCCTCTCCCTCTCCCTCTCCCTCTCCTCTCCCGCTCCCCTCCCTCTCCCTCTCCTCCCTCTCCCTCTCCTCTCCCTCCCTCTCCCTCTCCTCTCCCTCTCCCTCTCCTCTCCCTCTCCCTCTCCCTCTCCTCTCCTCTCCTCTCTCCCTCTCCCCTCTCCCTCTCCTCTCCCTCTCCCTCTCCCTCCTCCCTCTCCCTCTCCCTCTCCCTCTCCCTCTCCCTCTCCTCTCTCCTCTCCCTCTCCCTCTCCCTCTCCCTCTCCCTCTCCTCTCCTCTCCCCCTCTCCCTCTCCCTCTCCCTCTCCCTCTCCCTCTCCTCCTCTCCCTCTCCCTCTCCCCTCCTCTCCCTCTCCCTCTCCCCTCTCCCTCTCTCCTCTCCCTCTCCCTCTCCCTCTCCCTCTCCCTCCCTCTCCCTCTCCCTCTCCCTCCTCCCTCTCCCTCTCCCTCTCCTCTCCCTCTCCCTCTCCCTCCTCTCCCTCTCCCTCCTCTCCTCTCCCTCTCCCTCTCCTCTCCCTCTCCCCTCTCCCTCCCTCCCCTCTCCCTCTCCCTCTCTCCTCTCCTCTCCCTCTCCCTCCTCCCTCTCCCTCTCCTCTCCCTCTCCCTCTCCCTCTCCCTCTCCCTCTCCCTCCCTCTCCTCTCCCTCTCCCTCTCCCTCTCCCTCTCCTCTCCCTCTCCCTCTCCCTCTCCCTCTCCCTCCCCTCCCCTCTCCCTCTCTCCCTCCCTCCCTCTCCTCTCCCTCTCCCTCTCCCTCTCCCTCTCCCTCCTCCCTCTCCCTCTCCCTCTCCCTCCCTCTCCTCCTCCCTCTCCCCTCTCTCCTCTCCCTCTCCCTCTCCTCTCCTCTCCTCTCCCTCTCCCTCTCCCTCTCCCTCTCCCTCTCCCTCTCCCTCTCCTCCCTCTCCCTCTCCCTCTCCCTCTCCCTCTCCCTCTCCTCCCTCTCCCTCTCCCTCTCCCTCTCCCTCTCCCTCTCCCTCTAGTCCATTACAGATCAAACAACTCTCTACTTACATAATAGTCTGTAAGTTAGCTTTTTCATTAATGTTTCCTAACTATTACAGCAGGTTTATACTGGCGTTTTCATATACTTATTTGCCTGCTTAATAATATCTTAAAAGCATCATTTACTAAGGAGGATATCTGTAATCAGTATCCAAAGGTTTAAATTTGTATAAATAGAAATAAAAATGGAAATTTAAATTTAAATAAAAGATTTTAGACGAAAATTGATGTTTTTAAATAAATAATTTTGATATCACTTGTGTGAAACACTAAAAACAATTCTGTGGCATGTCATTAACTGATGACATTTCTGTGTTTGGTAACATTACCAAATATAACTTGCATTCCTATTTTTAGTAATGGCATGGAACAGTAATTTTATAGTAATACCTACTATTAGCCATAAAAGACAAATAAATCTTATTTATTAGTATAAGTACAGATATACATGTGTGTATAGGTATCTATGGATAAGGTGCACATGTTGATGTCTATATCATATCACTTTATTTAGCGCTTTAAATACATCGTGTTGGTACCTGGTTAGGGTTTAGCTTTAGTAAAATCTATATGACACTTAAGTTATACCCCAATTCTACAAAAATTTTTATCTATGGCCTGTAGTGTGTACGTTAATGTAGGTACTTTTTTGCATGTATGTAGGTATACTCATTCAATACACAATTATAAGGTATTTTGTGTATTTTATCGATTTTCATTTTAATATCAAGATGTACCATCCTATGCACACTGGGCTGGGCATCTTATGTACGTATAATTATTGTTTCTCAAATTGGTGTTTGGTTTTAAATACAATGCAGTAAAATATCCATATGCACACAGAGGATATTTTATGTATGTTACATATATGGCATGTCTTTTAGCTTTTCATATACATTCAATCTCCAGTTAATATGCATAAAGAAACCACAAAATACTGCACAATCATATATTATTAAAGAGTATTATTCATAGTGTTTGAAATGACTTAAAATATGAAACAATGGAGTTACTGTTTTTAATCACCTTATGCCTGTTGCTATTTGCCTTTAACAACATACCATGCCTTAAGGACTAATTACTTCACAATGTGTTGGAGCTTTTGTTCGACTTATTAATCTAATATTACCTTAAAACTATGATTATCTTTAAATATCCAATATGAAAAATTAAATTTCGGGGCCTATTTCATCTGATTAGATTCTTTGTACCATCCTAGTTGAAAGTCATCCTAAATTAAATATATAGTATATACACGCACAACGGAAAGAACATTAGACAGAACAAAAATAAAGAAAAGTACACCACATCGCGCAATAAATGGAATAGATTGAGCTTCTTTTTACTACAGTAGTATGCAGCAAGGCACTTGTTTCATGTTTGTGCTAAGCAGGTCGGGCGAGTATTTCGCACACCAACTGATTATATTATTATATAATGTATAATATAGGAATTAAATAAATTTGTATGTAAGTGTAAACGTGTAGTAATACCTTTACCATTTACACGTTTCGATAACACTTACATTTATCGTCCTCAGACGTAATACAATCTTTTAGAAATATTTGAGATTTTAAAAATTTGTTTCAAAATCTTAAACATTCTCAAAGATTTAATTACCACTAGAGGACAATATGTGTAAGAGTTGTCGAAACGTGTAGATACACCATTAAAAAACTGAAAAGTTAAGTATTTTAAATATGTGCAATAATGGGGAAAGTTTACTTTTTCATAGTTAATGGAATGTGTTTTTTACCCCGTGAAAAGAAAACAAGCCACAGAAAGACCAACGTCATGTTAGATGCAAATTTTTCTATAATTCGTTATCAAAACAATGATTTTCCATTGAATCTAAATTATAAGCAAAATTTTGAGTAAATGAATTGAAAACAGCACCCAATACTGATATAAGAGCTTTTCCTTTTTGGACTATTGATAAAACGTATATAGTGGATACAAAATAACATCCTGTTACTTCAAATCCAAATTGATTACAAAAAATGATTTTTTACAAAATAGATTGAAACATTCCAGATCGAAATATTTTCCAACAGTTGTGGAAGCGAAGTAATATGGTAGGAAAAATGTATTCGTTCTGTTCTAACCAAATTGGGATAATAACTAGATTTTGTGACTAAAACATTTAGTTGTGTCTTATGTGGTTTATAACATATGTGACAATTAACTCTTACAACTCTTGTGACTTGTGACACCTATGCTTGTGATCGGGGACATATGAAGATTGTGACTTGCGACATGGACGCGAATAATAGTTGCGTCACTTACAGCTAGCAGAACACCGACCTTTCGACGTTCTAGAGACTCGCAGTGCCATTGCAATACATACTCTTATTAATGGGGGGTCCATAGAATAAATTGAAGAATCAACATATTTCACCTTGCGCAGACTAAGCATTTTAGCTATGGCTAGTACAGCCTACATTTACAGAAAATGTCATTACACACACAGAGAAAACTTTGTAATGGATAAATAACTACGGTTTCTTATTAAAACATTTTTCGCATTGGGTAAATTTAGTTTTTTCTATCACGTGTTGTGTGTTGGAAAAATTACTTTAGTATAGCTACTCTGGCTCTGGATTTACATGTATAAGAGAAAGTCAGATTCAAGGTCAAAGGTCTAGGGTATCACATTACGATTCTTGAAAAGTCTACAAGTAGAACCAATGGTCATTGACCTCTAGGGGTATAATATTACAATTCTTAAAAATCGAGGTACAAAATAAGTTCGTGGAAACGAGAGGGGGAGAGTTTAAAGTTTATTGACCTCTTCAAAGTCAAAGTTCACTGATCTCTTCAGGGTCAAAGTTTATTGACCTCTAGGAATGTCAAATAACTATTCGTAGAAATCTAAAAATAGAATCAATTTCTAGAAACTGCAAGGTTTACTCACCTCCTTAAGGTCAAAGTTCATTGACCCTTGAGGCGTGTCATATTACAATCCATAGAAGTCTAAAAATAGAACCAAAAGTTCATTGAGTGTTAAAAGCGGGTCAAGGATAAGAGACATGAGATCTAAAAATAGAACCAAAGTTTATTGACCACTTCAAGGTTATGGGCCAAAGTTCGTTGACCTGGACCTAGAGTTGGGTTTATTACAAATGCTGGACATGCTTTGAACTTAGAGTAGTTAAATAATCTATCTCCATCACCTTCTTCATAATAATTATACCGGAATTTCAAAAAATTATGACTTGCAGCTATGCATTGATTAGCACTAAAGCTTAAATGCATTGATTCGTATGGGTTATAATACGAATTTAGATGTACTTTAAGGTTCCTGATGATAATGTGATCAAAACTTCCTACTCTAGCTGACTTTGTATACTTTTTACCCTGCTGCAATGCAACTACTACCCATCGTGGTTTTTCTAACCGTGTAGATGTTTTTATCCGCCATATGTCCGGAGTTGCCTGTCTTTAAGTAGGTAATTCCTATATCTCCTATTGATGAAACGAAACAGTAAGAAAGGCATTCTTATTAACTCCCTCAAACATACACCAAGTTTTGCAGCATCACTAAGTGTTATATGTGACATTTTCCAGTGAATTTTATTTAACGTTATTGCTCCATCAGATGCACCATCGTAACAGTATGTATCGCTTCTAAATCGAATTAAAATGAAGTGTTGACGAATGTGACAATTACTTGACGATAATCCTCCATTATTCCAAATGTGTGGTTTAATGGTATGCAGAGGGTAAATCATTGTTCTCCAACTGTTTCATCAAATACCACATTGAGTGGTTTAATGTCTTGCTCTTACTTGTTGTATAGGGAACGTATACCCTAAGTACTGATGTTACACCAAGATTTCGACATACAGCCACTCATTGACCAGGTAACTCAACGAAAAGGATGTTGGGTAAATCATTGGAGAATTGTAAGATTTTCATTCGTCGTCCTTTTTTCCTTTCATGTATGGAAAACTATCATAGTCTAGTCAAATCTTGATTTTGAACTAATCTTCGTAATTCTTCGGAAGGTCTATACTTTGAGGATCTAAGGATCTATACAGAAGGTAAGCGTGAATATTCGATTTAATTATGGTGTTTTGAAAAATGTTTAGCGGTTCCGCCGCCGCCATTATCGCTGAACACCTTTAGACCATTTTATAATTTTTAACTTTAACTTTATTTTCAACTACATATGTTAAATTCTGGGGCTGTGGCAATTTAACATATGATTGGCAAAGCATTTACTTCGAGGTTTAAGAAAAACAGCAAAAAACCTAGACATACCGAAAGCTACAATTAAAACTAAGGCCTACCATGGTGCCTTTTTGAAATTATAAGATGCCAAAGCCTATTTTAAAAGAGATTTTGTTCTTGATTATTGAAGTTTTTAGCATCTTTATATATCTCAATAGCTTCACGTTGCAAACGAACCTAATAATAAGTTTCTCTTGACAATATTTCCAGCTTATCAAATTGAATGTCATTATTTAAATTATTTGAAGCATGCTCAGCAACCGCAGATTTCTCTGGTTTGATCTAATCTACAAAATCTTAGATGTTATTTACGTTTTGTATCATTTTCAAGACAGTTTAGCAATATTTAATTTACTAAGGATCTAGTTATTTTTTAATAAAGCTTTTCATAGTTGGTTTTCGTACGCTCATCAAACTGTAAGGGTTATGGAAACCTAAACACACTTTCAAGTCATTGCAGTAGTAGTTGAATGAGAAAATGGCGCCGAGTAGGGAGTTGGACAAAACTATTGTAAGGTTTCTATATATATATATATATATATATATATATATATATATATATATATATATATATATATATATATATAGTATGTAGGGGAATCACGGCCGACGCCACGGGATTCTACGGCGAAGCGACATATAATCTTTAATTCCTAATACAGTAATGCAGTGGTATGATGTAAGTCAATATGAGCAACATTTTAAAAATATTTTTAAATATACTGGATGCTCCAAAGGAAAGTGGAATTACAAAGTTATGTTTTTTTAAACGACCTACCCCGTATATTATTGGATTTTCGAATTTTACATAAGAAATAAGTAACACTTTCATAGGGGTTCCCTATACCTACGTACAGAGTGTTTCAAATTATATAAATTTTTCTGAAATTGTAGGGTTTTAAGAAAACATTCATACTGAAATATTCGGCATATTTTGAATGGAACACCCTGCATGTTAAACGCTTATCGTTTAGTTTACTTAATTACCTTCCAATTTCTAACTCCCAAAATGCCTACTTATTGTCTTTTTGCTAACGTAGCAGTATTTGTCTATACCAATAAGTAGAAGGCTTGGTACCAATCTTATGTGTGCATGATAGATTTCAGATCTGTTTCAGAGACTGTTGAAAGTTGCTGAAATATTTCCAATTTAATAATGGTTTATTCACAACAAGAAGTAATTACTATGATTTTAAGCATTGGTGAATGCTATGAAAAGTGTTTACTTGCTTCAAGGGTGTACACAGAAAAATACCCTGGGCGGGTGCATCCCAATGAAAGGGTTTTTGAAAGGTTACTTCAAACATTTCGTGATACAGGAAGTGTAGATTACCCAAAACAACTAAAAGTGAAGCCTGTTACAAACGATGACGATAGTACGTTTTTGGCATTAGGTTCCTTTGTTAACAACCAAAATACTAGTACAAGAGTTATTGCAAAAGGAACAGAAATTAGTCAGCCTAGTGTGTGAAGGATCTTAAAGAAACATAAATAGCACCGTTTTCTTATACAAATACATCAAAGGTTATATGGCACAGACTTTCAAAAACGATTGATTATTCTTTATGGGTCCTTGATCATGTTAGTGACAATGAACATTTGTTTGAAAATGTACTATTTACCGACGAGTCAACATTCCATAATAATGGATTAGTGAATCGGTACAATGTCCATTATTACGACGCCGAAAATAAACATTTATTTAATACTGTTCATCGTCAAAATCGATGGAGTATTAATGTGTATGGTGGAATAGTTAGCAATCATGTTATTGGCACGTATATTTTTGATGGCAATTTAAATGGTCAAAAATACCTTAGGTTTTTAAAGAGAGGCCTTTGGAAACTTCTAGAAGGTACTCCTTTAAATATTAGATAAAGTAAGTGGTTGCAATTGGATGGAGCACCTGCATATTTCTCACGTGCTGTTAGAGAATATTTAAGCAGGAAGTTTCCTGATAAGTGGATTGGGAGATGTAGACCAATTGCCTGGCCATCTAGACCTCCTGAACTAACATCCATGGATATCTTCTTTTGGGGCTATATCTAAAATCTAGCTTACAGCACACCTCCTAACACTGCAGATGATATGACAGGTAGAATCAAAAATGCTTTTGAGACGGGCACACTTGATATGTTGCAAAATGTAAGATGTTCGTTGGAAAAAAGAATAACACTGCGTATTCATGGAGATGGACATCATATCGAACATTTTTGTAATTTTTTTTAATTTTTTGAGCATATTATCTCACTACATAAATAAAATTTTGGTTCCATTGTATGCATGCTTTTTATCCTTACTCTATTTAACTGTTGCATTATGTAGATTAAACTAAAAATCGCAATAGATTTTTTAAAGTTCCACTTTATTTTTTAAAATTGAAGCTGACCGGTTTTGCTTGGACGAGCCAAGCATCGTCAGAGTTTTGGAAGGTGACACTTTATTGTTACGGTTATAGAGTGTAAAGACAAGTGTATAAAAACTTTATTGAGATTTTAGTTTAATCTACATACTATAGAAATAACATTGTAAACGTTTAAATTAAAGTTACTATGATTTGAATTTGAAAATGTGTTACATTAGCCAAAAATCATTATGAGTAGGCATTTTGGGAGGATATTCAATAATCTACAAATGATACAGGAACAGACAAATTCCAAAAATTATGAAATAAGTTGAAAATTTGAAGGTTATAGAAGTTGAAAGGTAATTAAGTAATTTAAACGATAAGCGTATAAAATACAGGGTGTTCCATTTATAATAAGCCGAATATTTCGATATGAATGTTCTACTAATTTAACTAAAAAAATGAACACCCTGTAAAAAGGTGTTTACTATTCAGTCAATGCATAGACTAACGGAACAGTATTTTACTTAAACCTAAAAGTAAAACTGTTGGAGTTAATCTTATTAGGAGATATTTATCTTTCCCTAAAACCCCACATTTTCAGAAAAATTGATATAACTTGAAGCACTCTGTATGTAGGCATAGGGAACCCTTATGAAAGTGCAACTTATTTTTTTATGTAAAATTCGAAAATGCAATAACATACGAGGCTTGTCGTTAAAAAAAACGTAACTTTGATATGCCACTTTTTTTGGAGCACCCAGTATAATTAAAAATATTTTTAAAATGTAATATATTATCTTATTTTAATACAGTGTATTAGGATATTTAACACATTAATAGAAGTTACCTCAATAATAAAAAGGTATACCAGTTTTCCTCATATATATATATATATATATATATATATATATATATATATATATATATATATATATATATATATATATATATATTACTATCAACAATCTATGAACAAACGATTTGTAACGTGGAAAACTAGTAGACTTGATTATTGTGGATGTAACGTCTATTAATGTGTTAAATATACTAATACACTGTATTAAAATAGGACAATACATTATATAATAATATAATCAGTGTGCGAAATACTCGCCCGACTTGTTTAGCACAAACATGAAACAGGTGCCTTGCTGCTTACTACCTACTGCAGTAAAGAGAAGCTCAATCTTTTCCAATTATTGCTCGATGTGGTGCAGTTTTCTTTACTTTTGTTCTGTCTAATTCTCTTTCCATTGTACGTGTACATTTCAACTAGGATGGTACAAAGAAACTAATCAGATGAAATCGGCTCCTAACTTTTATTTTCCTTTTGTTTTTTTAAAAAAATATAGTTTTAAGGTAGTATTAGATTAATAAGCCGAACAAAATCTCCAACAGATTGTGAAGTAATTAGTCCTTAAGGAATGGTGTTTTGTTAAAGGCAAATAGCAACAGGCATAAGGTGATTAAGAAACGGTAACTCCGTTGTTTCATATGTTAAGTGCTTTCAAACCCTATGAATAATACTCTTTAATAATACATGATTGTGCAGTATTTTGTGGTTTCCTTATGAATATTAATCGAAGATTGTATGTATATGACAAGCTAAAAGACATACCATATATGTAAAATACATAAAATATCCTCTGGGTGCATATGGATATTTTACAGCATATGTATTTAAAACCAAACACAAGTTTGAGAAACAACAATTATACATAAGATGCCCATCGCAGTGTTCATAGGAAGGCACATCTTGATATTAAAACGAAAATAGTGTATTCTTTAAACATAAAACTCTGAACCAATTCATCAGATATCCTGCACACATACATGGCATAATAACCTGGTAGGCACCCAAAGGTAACATACATAGCATAGGTATCCATAAAATACACAGAATACCTAATAATTGTGTATTGAATGAATATTCCTACTTACATGCAGAAAGGTAGATTAACATCCACAGTACAGATCGTAGATAAAAAATTTTTAGAATTGGGGTATAACTTAAGTGCCATATTCAGTTTACTAAAGCTAAACCCTAACCAGATGCCATTACTATGTATTTAAACTGCTAAATAAAGTGGTATGATATAGACAGCAAAATGTGAACCTTATCCTCAGATATACACATGTGTATATCTGTACTTATACTTATAAATAAGATTTAGTTGTCTTTTATGGCTAATAATAGGAAATACTATAAAATTACTGTTACATGCCATTACTAAAATATGAATACAAGTTATATTTGGTTATGTTACCCTGCACAGAAATCATCAGTTAATAACATGCCACAGAATTGATTTAAGTGTATCACCCAAGTGATAACAAAATTATTTATTTGAAAACAAAAATATTTGTCTACAATCTTTTATTTCACCGAAAAACTAAATTTCCATTTTTATTTCTATTTATACAAATTTAAACCTTTGGATACTGATTACAGTTATCGTCCTTAGTTAATGATGTTTTTAAAAAATTATTAAGCTGGCAAATAAATATATGAAAACGCCAATATAAACCTGCTGTAGTAGTTAGGAAACATAAATGAAAAAGCTACCTAACAGACTATTATTTAAGTAGAGAGTTGCTTCATCTGTAATAGACTAAATTTTATTATTATTCTGATTTGCATTTTCAAAGTGGTTTAATAACATTTAATTTAAGAGCTTGCTAATAATTTAAAATTTAAAATTAGTTTTCGTAGTTGGCCAATATCCTTTACTTGGAAACTTTTAAATTTGCATAAAAAGAAATAAAAATACACAAATACATTTTAACTTGAATATTTATCTCTACAATTGATCCATGCCAAGAAGTAATTACTGTAATTGAATGTATAGCAACTATAAATTGTTTATCATTACTGGTCTTAGGTGAAAAATATATTAAGGCTAATTATCAGTTTTTATAAGATTCTTTTATTCAAGTATAATACATGGCTAAAACCAAGCCGATTATACTAACAATTACTTTTTACGACATTTTTCTTCTTTTTCTTGATCCTTCATATTCATTTTCATTAAAGACAATCCACAAATCACTTCTAATTCTGTGTGCAACACAATCATGGATTAGATCCCTTGTATTTAGATACCACCTAAAAAAATTTCTTCCTGGATCTTTTACATTACGATCAATGGGTCCATTAACAAATTCTTCCTTGAATTGAATAGGGACAAAAACATTGTAATCTCGAGCTGAAACAAAGTAGCTGTAAGAAACATACAACACATTATATACGCACAAAATAATCCATTCAAGAAATATTTTTTCCTTAAACAATGGTTGTCAAAGTATGGGTTGTTAGTAAAAGTAAAAATTATTTCGAAGCTGTTAGGTAAACTTGCAATATCTTGCACTGCAATGCTATTCAAGTACACCAAAAGATACTCATCAAATAGATAAGTTAAATAAGGATGATTACGAATCTTAAAGGTGTTAAGAAAAACGTCTATTTTGAACAATAATAATAATAGTTATTGTAAAGGATACTGCACGCTGCCACACATTTGGAACACTATCAGTAATTCCAGCACATTGTCTCATGCCAGACCTTCCTTGTGTGAACGAACTTTCCTGAACCATGGCTTTATTGTGCTCAATTTCTTGATCAACTTTGTCAGTATCCATTACTACATTTTCAGAACCTGCCATTGTCACAAGTATTTGACAACCTTTAATATTTATTCTTAAATTGATTAGCAAGGATGAAAAACCAACAGTAAAGTATAAAGCAATAGAAAAATGGACGCTTGACACTACCGCTCCATATGACTGATCTAGAAATATAATACGAGAACCGCTAAATTTAAATTCAAAAAATATAACGGAAATTACAATCTCCTTACCAAACGTCCTGTCCTGTATATTTTCTGTTTTGATTTATCACTTCTATCGTTTTGTTATTTATTTAAGCCATTATTATTGGTTTAAAACACAGCTTCCTGACTTAATCGTCATCAATGAACTGGCGAAAGTGATTTATCCTTGTTTAGCCAGAAATTACTCCATAAAATGTTTATAGAATGTTAATATATATATATATATATATATATATATATATATATATATATATATATATATATATATATATATATATATGATATATTATACGCAGTGTTATTCTTTTTCCAACGAACATCTTACGTTTTGCAACATATCATGGATGACCGTCTCAAAAGCATTTCTGATTCTTCTTGTCATATCATATGCAGTGGTAGGAGGTATGCTGTAAGCTAAATTCTTGATATAACCCCAAAAGAAGATATCCATGGATGTTAGTTCATGCGATCTAGGTGGCCAGGCATTTGGCCCACCTGTCACAATCCACTTATCAGGAAACTTTCTATTTAAATATTCTCTAACAGCACGTGAGAGATATGCAGGTGCTCCATCTAATTGCAACCGCATATTTTATCTAATATATAAAGGAACACCTTCTAAAGGTATTCAAAAGTTTCTCTTTAAAAACCTAAGGGATATTTGACCATTTAAGTTGCCATCAAAAAAATACGGGCCAATAACATGATTGCTTACAATTCCACCATACACATTACCACACCATCGATTTTGACGATCAACAGTATTAAATAAATGTTTATTTTCGGTGTCGCAATAATGGAAATTGTGCCGATTCACTCATCCAATATTATAGAATGTTGACTCGTCGGTAAATAGTACATTTTCAAAAGAATGTTCATTGTCACTACCTTGATCAAGGACCCATAAAGAATAATTAACACGTTTTTGAAGGTCTGTGCCATATAACCTTTGATGTATTTGTATAAGAAAACTGTGGTATTTATGTTTCTTTAAGATCCTTCACACACTAGGCTGACTAATTCCTGTTCCTTTTGCAATAACTCTTGTACTAGTATTTTGGTTGTCAACAAAGAAACCTACCAAAAACGCATTATCATCATCATTTGTAACAGGCTTCACTTTCAGTTGTTTTGGGTAATCTACACTTCCTGTATCATGAAATGTTTGAAGGAACCTTTCAAAACCCCTTTACCGGGATGCACCCGCTCAGGGTATTTTTCTTTGTGCACCCTTGAGGCAAGTAAACAATTTTCATAGCATTCACCTATGGTTAAAATCGTACTAATACATTCTTGTTGTGAATAAACCATTATTAAATTGAAAATATTTCAACAACTTTCAACAGACTTGGAAAAAAAGCAATACACAATGACAAAAATCACGCCCAACGGCAGAATTTTAACATAAACGAATGTGTTACCGGCAATTCCACAGCACATGACAAAACTTACAAGATTAGTCACATTAACATTATTTGTTAATATGTAAACTACAAATATCTGAAATCTATCGTGCACACATAAGATTGGTACCGAGCCTTCTACTTATTGGTAAAGACAAATACTGCTACGTTAGCAAAGATACATTAAGTAGGCATTTTGGGAGATAGAAGTTGAAAGGTAATTAAGTAAGCTAAACGATAAGCGTTTAAAATACAGGGTGTCCCATTCAAAATATGCCGAATATTTCAGTATGAATGTTCTCCTAATTTAACTGAAAACTATAAACACCCTGTAAAGAGGTGTTTACTATTCTGTCAATAAATAGTCTAAGGGAACAGTATTTCAGTTAAACCTAAGAGTAAATTTGTTGGAGTTAATTTTATTAGAAGATATTTAATTTTTCTTAAAACCCTACAATTTCAGAAAAATTGGTATAATTTGAAACACTCTGTACGTAGTAAAAATTCTGTTCATGATATATGTATATATATATATATATATATATATATATATATATATATACATATATTATGAACAGAATTTTTTAATACATAAAGAAAAAGATTACCTCGAGGTGGATTTGAACCTACGACATGAAACTCTTCGCGAGGGTACCGCTCTACCAATTGAGCTATCGAGATGCCATGATACAGGAAGTGTAGATTACCCAAAACAACTAAAAGTGAAGCCTGTTACAAATGATCATGATAATGCGTTTTTGGTATTAGGTTTCTTTGTTGACAACCAAAATACTAGTACAAGAGTTATTGCAAAAGGAACAGGAATTAGTCAGCCTAGTGTGTGAAGGATCTTAAAGAAACATAAATACCACAGTTTTCTTATACAAATACATCAAAGGTTATATGGCACAGACCTTCAAAAACGTGTTGATTATTCTTTATGGGTCCTTGATCAAGGTAGTGACAATGAACATTCTTTCGAAAATGTACTATTTACCGACGAGTCAACATTCTATAATATTGGATGAGTGAATCGGCACAATTTCCATTATTGCGACACCGAAAATAAACATTTATTTAATACTGTTGATCGTCAAAATCGATGGAGTGGTAATGTGTATGGTGGAATTGTAAGCAATCATGTTATTGGCCCGTATTTTTTTGATGGCAACTTAAATGGTCAAATATCCCTTAGGTTTTAAAGAGACATTTGAATACCTTTAGAAGGTGTTCCTTTATATATTAGATAAAATATGCGGTTGCAATTAGATGGAGCACCTGCATATCTCCCACGTGCTGTTAGAGAATATTTAAATAGAAAGTTTCCTGATAAGTGGATTGTGACAGGTGGGTCAAATGCCTGGCCACCTAGATCGCATGAACTAACATCCATGGATATCTTCTTTTGGGGTTATATCAAGAATTTAGCTTACAGCATACCTCCTACCACTGCATATGATATGACAAGAAGAATCAGAAATGCTTTTGAGACGGTCATCCATGATATGTTGCAAAACGTAAGATGTTCGTTGGAAAAAAGAATAACACTGCGTATTCAATAAGATGGACGTCATATCGAACATTTATTCAGAGTTTTGGAAGGTGTCAATTTATTGTTACGGTTATCGAGAGTAAAGACTAGTGTATAAAAAATGTATTGCGATTTTTAGTTTAATCTAGATACTATAGAAATAACTCTATAAACGTTTAAATTAAAGTTACTTTGATTTGAATTTGAAAATGTGTTACATTAGCCAAAAATCATTATGAGTAGTCATTTTGGGAGCATATTCCATAATCTACAAATGATTCAGGAACAGACAAATTCCAGATATTATGAAATATATTGCAAATTTGGAGGTTTAGGTATAGGAAACCCTTATAGAAGTTGAAATGTAGTTAAGTAAGCTAAACGATACGCGTATAAAATACATGACGTTCCGTTTAAAATAAGCCGAATATTTCAGTATGAATGTTCTACTAATTGAACTAAAAAATTGAACACCTTGTAAAAAGGTGTTTACTATTCAGTCAATAAATAAACTAAGGGAACAGCATTTTACTTACCTCCTAAGAGTAAACCTGTTGGAGTTAATTTTATTAGGAGATCTTTAATTTTCTCTAAAACCCTATATTTTCAGAAAACTTGATATAACTTGAAACACTCTGTATGTAGGTATAGGGAACCCTTATGAAAGTGCCAACTTATTTATATATATATATATATATATATATATATATATATATATATATATATATATATGCTATTACTATTAACATTCTATGAACATACGATTTGTAACGACGAAAACTAGTAGACTTGTTTATTATGGTGGTAACTTCTATTAAGTATGTTAAATATACTAATACACTGTATTAAAAATAATAATATATGTTATATAATAATATAACCAGTTATGTGCGAAATGCTCGCCCGACCTGCTTAGCACAAATTTGAAAGAAGTGCCTTGCTACATACTACCTACTACGGTAAAGAGAAGTTCAATCTATTCCAATTATTGCTTGATGTGGAGTAGTTTTCTTTACTTTTGTTCCGTCTAATTCGCTTTCCGTTGTGCGTGAATATACTATATCTTCATTTTAGTATGACTTTCAACTAGGATGGTACAAAGAAACCAATCAGATGAAATAGGCTGCTAAATTTTATTTCCCATATTGTATTTTTAAAGATAATCATAGTTTTAAGGTAGTATTAGATTAATAAGCCGAAAATAATCCCCAACAGATTGTGAAGTAATTAGTCCTTAAGGCATGGTTTGTAGTTAAAGGCAAATAGCAATAGGCATAAGGTGATTAACAAACAGTAACTCCATTGTTTCTTATTTTAAGTCTTTTCAAACACTATGAATAATACTCTTTAATAATATATGATTGTGCAGTATTTTGTGGTTTCCTTATGAATATTATTTGAAGATTGTATGTATATGAAATGCTAAAAGACTCGCTATATGTGTAACATACATAAAATATCCTCTGTGTCAGTGTGCATATGAATATTTTACAGCATATGTATTTAAAACCAAACACCAGTTTGAGAAACAACAATTATACATAAGATGCCCTGCCCAGTGTTCATAGGAAGGTACATCTTGATATTAAAACGATAATAGTGTATTCTTTAAACATAAAACTCGGAACCAATTCATCAGATATCCTGCACACATACATGGCATAAAAACCTGGTAGGCACCAAAAGGTAACATACATAGTATAGGTATCCATAAAATACACAGAATACCTTATAATTGTGTATTGGGTGAATATTCCTACATACATGTGAAAAGGTAGATTAACGTACACAGTACAGATCATAGATAAAAAAATTTGTAGAATTGGGGTATAACTTAAGCGTCATATACAGTTTACTAAAGCTAAACCCTAACCAGATACCAATACTATGTATTTAAACTGCTAAATAAAGTGATATGATATAGACTGCAAAATGTATACCGTATCCATGGATATCCCCATGTGTATATCTGTACTTATACTTATAAATAAGATTGACTTGTCTTTTATGGCTAATAATAGGTAATACTATAAAATTACTGGTACATGCCATTACTAAAATATGAATGCAAGTTATATTTGGTAATGTTACCCTACACACAAATCATCAGTTAATGACATGCCACAGAATTGTTCACCCAAGTGATAACAAAATCATTTATTTGAAAACAACAATATTTGTCTACAATCTTTTATTTCACTGACAAACTAAATTTCCATTTTTATTTCTATTTACACAAATTTAAACCTTTGGATACTGATTACAGTTATCGTCCTTAGTTAATAATGTATTTAAAAAATTATTAAGCTGGCTCATAAATATTTGAAAACGCCAATATAAGCCTGCTGTAATAGTTAGGAAACATAAATGAAAAAACTACCTTACAGACTATTATTTCAGTAGAGATTTGCTTCATCTGTAATGGCCTAATGTTGTTATTATTCTGATTTGCATTTTCAAAGTTGTGTAATACCATTTAATTTAAGAGCTAGCTAATAATTTAAAAATTAAAATTAGATTCCGTAGTTAGCTTTTTCATATTTGTATCTTAACTATTATAGAAGATCTATGTTTGCATTTTCATATATTTAACTACTTCAATAATTTTTTAAAAACCAATAATCATTTACTTGGAAACTTTTAAATTTGTATAAAAAGAAGTAGTTACTGTAATTGAATGTATAGCAACTATAAATTGTTTATCATTACTGGTCTTGGGTGAAAAATATATTAAAGCTAATTATCAATTTTTATAAGATTCTTTTATACAAGTATAATACATGGCTAAAACCAAGCCGATTAAACTAACAAATATTTTTTACGACATTTTTCTTCTTTTTCTTGTTCCTTCATATTCGTTTTCATTAAAGTCAATCCACAAATCACTTCTAATTGTGTGTGCAACACAATCATGGATTAGATCCCTTGTATTTAGATACCACCTAAAAAAATTTCTTCCTGGCTCTTTTACATTACAATCAATGCGTCCATTAACAAATTCTTCTTTGAATTGAATAGGGACAAAAACATTGGAATCTCGAGCTGAAACAAAGTAGTTGTAAGAAACATACAACACATTATATACGCACATAATAATCCATTCAAGAAATATTTCTTCCTTAAACAATGGTTGTCAAAGTATGGGTTGTTAGTAAAAGTAAAAAGTATTTCGAAGCTGTTAGGTAAACTTGCAATATTTTGCACTGCAATGCTATTCAAGTACACCAAAAGATGCTCATCAAATAGATAAGTTAAATAAGGATGATTACGAATCTTAAAGGTGTTAAGAAAAACATCTATTTTGAACAATAATAATAATAGCTATTGTAAAGGATACTGCATGCTGCCACACATTTGGAACACTATCAGTAATTCCAACCCATTGTCTCATGCCAGACCTTCCTTGTGTGAACGAATTTTCCTGAAACATGGATTTATTGTGCTCAATTTCTTGATCAACTTTATCAGTATCCATTACTACATTTTCAGAACCTGCCATTGTCACAAGCATTTGACAACCTTTAATATTTATTCTTAAATTGATTATCAAGAACTCAAAACCAACAGTAAAGTATAAAGCAATACAAAATGGACGCTTTACACTACCGCTCCCTGTGACTGATCTAGAAGTATAATACGAGAACCGCTAAATTTAAATTCAAAAAGTATAACGGAAATTAGAATCTCTTAATTCTACAAAAAAATTTATCTATGATCTGTACTGTGTACGTTAATATACCTTTTTGCATTTATGTAGGATATTCATTCAATACACAATTATAAAGTATTCTGTTTATTTAATGGATTCCTATGCTATATATGTTACCTTTTGGTACCTACCAGGTTTTTATGCCGTGTATGTGTGCAGGATATCTGATGAATTAGAATCAAGATGTACCTTCCTATGCACATTGGGCTGGGTATCTTATGGTTAATTGTTGTTTCTCAACTGGCTCTGAGTTTTATGTTTAAAGAATACACTATATTCGTTTTAATATCAATATGTGCCTTCCTATGAACACTGGGCTGGGCATCTTATGTACAATCATTGTTTCTTAAACTGGTGCATATGCACACAGTGGATATTTTTTGTATGTTACATATATGGTATGTATTTTAGCTTTTAATATACATACAATCTTCGATTAGTATGCATAAGGAAACCACAAAATACTGCACAATCATATATTATTAAGGAGTATTATTCATAATTTTTGAAAAGACTTAAAATATGAAACACTGGAGTTCTGTTTTTTTAATAACCTTATGCCTGTTGCTATTGGCCTTTAACAGCAAACTATGCCTTAAGGACTAATTACTTTACAATCTGTTGGGGCTTTTGTTCGACTTATTAACCTAATACTACCTTAAAACTATGCTTCTCTTTAAATATACAATATGAAAAAGTAAATTTAGGAGCCTATTTCATCTGATTAGTTTCTTTGTACCATGCTAGTTGAAAGTCATTCTAAAATGAAGATATAATATATACTCGCACAACGGAAAGAAAATTAGACAGAACAAAAATAAAGAAAACTACACCACATCGAGCAATAATTAGAATAGATTGAGCATCTCTTTACTGCAGTAGGTAAGTATGCAGGCATGCAGCAAGGCACTTGTTTCATGTTTGTGCTAAACAGGTCGGGCGCGTATTTCGCACACCAACTGATTATATTATTATACAATATATTATATTATTTTTAATACAGTGTATTAGTATGAAAATGTAAACTTTCACCATTAACACTCATAATAAAATACTTAAATTTTTGATTTAATGGTGTATTTAAATTATACAATCTAAACCTTCGATACACTTACAGTTATCTTCGTCAGTAGTAATGTTTTTAAAATTGTTAAAGATAGTAAACAATTTTGTCAAATTTGAAAATTAAACAAACATAAGCCTTATAAGGCTTGTTTGTTTGAATTTTCAAATTTGACAAAATTGTTTACTACATCTTTAATAATTTTAACAAACATTACTGTCGAAGATAACTGTAAGTGTTATCGAAACGTTTAGATTGTATAATTTAAAGTACACCATTAAAAAATCCCAAAAAAGATAAGTATTTTATTATGAGTGTATTAGTATATTTAAAACACTTAATAGTAGTTACCACCATAATAAACAAGTCTACTAGTGTTCCTCGTTACAAATCGTATGCCACAATATACACATGACAGATGTGTTTGCCCCACCAACAGATGTTGGTTCGTTTTTAAGGTTAGGTTACTGGAACGCTTTATAAGGTATTTGCTATTTATGTATTTATTTATACAATTCATTTCTTCTGACGATTTTATCGCTATGGCAAGTAAAAAGAAAAATACTTCATAGCGACGACGATAGTGTTTAATTAGTTTTTAATATACACTGTTTTGTAATACATAATTTAAATTTATAAAAATGTTCTTGTTTATTTCTGCAGTAATTAATGAATTAATAACTTTCTGTGATTTATAAAAAAAAGTATGTTTTGTTTTTTGTTTTTTTTAAATTTTCTTAAAAATTTCTGTATTTATTTCCTTCTGAAATCTAATCCTGGTACTTGTCTACTAAGTTTCCTTGTTATAGTTTTAGCAAATTTATGTAACCATTAAATAAATTTTTATGTAAGTGTAAACGTGTAGTAATAATTGAATTTTTCATATGACCCTTACCATTCTTACTACTGTGCAGCCTTTCTTGAATAGTGAGTGCTAGCGATTCTCCTGCAAGAACTTGGTAGGGTCTATATATATATATATATATATATATATATATATATATATATATATATATATATATATATATATATAATATTATATATACTAAAAGGTTTTTGACTTTTTCTGGTTGGAGAGCAACAGGTGAAAGGAAATTCAAAAAACGCGGTGCAATTAATCCAATAGCATTTTCCACAATACGACTTGCTCTAGAGTGTAATGAGCCTAGCTAAGGGACAAAAACGGTGGGGATAACCCACACCCGCACGGTGGTGGAGATGGACTGGTGCGGGGTCGAGGGTAGGGTCGGCTTCTTTTCGGGGGCCATTTTCAGCCCATTAAAAGCATTTTCACCCTTAATTAATAACCTTTTGGTAGTATTAAGAGCCTTTTTTGGCAGTCACACCCCTGAAGGGTAGACAACCGCAGTCACCCTGCGCGCGCATACAGTGTTCTGAATGCCACGTCGCCTAGTTTCTGATTGGTCCATGAACTCCGCCATAGGTTTGTGGGTGTGACGTCGGTCATTCATGTTTTAGCGGCCATTTTGTTTTTGATGCCATTTTGGTGGACATGGCGGGAAATTTAAAATAGTATTCTAATAAGGAGGCCCTCATACTGTCTCCTAAGACAGGCTTAGGACGGTTACGCCCCCTGGTTTCTGATTGGTGGCAGCCATTTTGTTTCTAATTATGACGTCATAATAAAAGTCTCCACCATTTTGTTTTCTGGCAGCAAATTTGAAAAAGTATGGGAGTCCTCATGCTAACACATTAGACATATGTAGGACGCTGGGACTTGCTCTCGGAATTTCGCCCCTCTGTTAAGACCCACTTATTTTGACTTTAGTTACGAATCATTATTAAAGTTCCCCGCCATTGTGTTTTTAATTATGAGTCATAACTAAATTATAGAAAAAGTCATGTGGGAAAGAGGCGGAGCATGTCAAAGTCCAATTATATTAATTATGAGCCATAATCAAAGCCCTCAGCCACTTTCTTTTGGCGGAAAATTTGATTTGTGCTCTAATAAGGGGTGCTAACACTAACTTGCCAGACATTATTAAATTCCTCCGCCATTTTGTTATTAATTATGAGTCATACTTAGAAGTAGTGACCAAAATCAATTGATCAATCAATACAATACATAAACGTTTTAATCTCACTCCAATTCTCACATTGATAGCAATATGGAAATAAATTACTTAACGGTTTTCCCAAACATAACATAAAGTAATTATTTTCTGAATTTCCCCACGGTTCTGTAACCAACAACAAACTTTCTTTATTCAAATACCTCTATCGTGTGTAAGAAAAACCCGGTAATTACGTAAAGGCAAACACGTTGCCCTTCAAATTCAATTTTTATAAAACAGTAACAAATGTTCACTGTTTAAATACCTCCATCGTGTCTGGTAAAAACCCACTAATCCCTTAATTACGCCAAAGCAAACACGTTGACCTTCATTTCCAATTTTAAAGCATATCCAACCAAAAAAAATCAATCCCGATCAAATCAAACAAGTCAATTAAGCAAATCAATCTGTTTTTAATTATGAGTCATAAGCAAATTCGTCATTTTGTTTTTAATAATGAGTCATAGTTAAAAGAAGTGATGCAAATAAATTGATCAATCAATCAAATACATAAATAGGTTTTAATTTCGTTCCAACTTTCACATTGCAAGTAATATGGAAATAAATTACTTAACGGTTTTCCTAATCGTTAACATAAAGTAATTATTTTCTGGATTTCACCACGGTTCCGTAACCAACAACAAACTTTCGTTATTCGTGCCTGGGAAAGACCCGATAATTGCGTAACAACAAACACGTTGACCTTCACCTTTAATTGAGGTAAAACAATAACAAACTTTCACTATTAAAGTACCTCTTTCGTGCCTGGGAAAAACCAACTAATCACCTAATTACGTAAAGGCAAACACGTTGACCTTTATTTCCAATTTCAAAGCATACCAAACCAAATCATTCAATCTAGATCAAATCTTAATCACATCAAATCAATTGTTTTTAATATGAGCTGTAATTAAATTTTGTTGGCCATTTTGCTTTGGGGGGAAATTTGAAATAGTGTTCTAATAGTGTTCATAGCCCCAAAATTCCGCAGTCAATTTGCTTTCATAATGAGTCATGATTAAATTTTGCAGCATAACCTGTATTGTCTGCGATCTTACAGGCTATTTCTGTTTTGTTGAGAAACTTGAAATTGTATTCTAGTAAGGAGCTCTCATACTAACTAATAAGATAATTGTAGGATACTTGAACTTGTTCTCAGGCCTTCGCCCTTGTCAAACGAAAGAACGGGAGGAAGAGGGAGAGAGAGAGGAGAGGGAGAGGAGAGGAGAGGGAGAGGAGAGGGAGGGAGAGGGAGAGGGAGAGGGAGAGGGAGAGGAGAGGAGAGGGAGAGGAGAGGGAGAGGAGAGGGAGAGGAGAGGGAGAGGAGAGGGAGAGGAGAGGGAGAGGGAGAGGAGAGGGAGAGGGAGAGGAGAGGGAGAGGAGAGGGAGAGGAGAGGGAGAGGAGAGGAGAGAGGAGAGGGAGGGAGAGGGAGAGGGAGAGGAGAGGAGAGGAGAGGGAGAGGGAGGGAGAGGAGAGGGAGAGGGAGAGGGAGAGAGAGGAGAGGGAGAGGCAGAGGAGAGGAGAGGAGAGAGAGAGATTCACCCTGTATATATATATATATATATATATATATATATATATATATATATATATATATTATTTATTATATTAACATTCTATACACAAACGATTTGTAACGAGGAAAACTAGTAGACTTGTTTATTATATTAGTAACTTCTATTAAGTGTGTTAAATATACTAATACACTGTATTAAAAATAATGTAATATATTATATAATAATATAATCAGTTGGTGTGCGAAATACTCGACCGACATGTTTAGCACAAACATGAAAGAAGTGCCTTCCTGCGTACTACCTACTGCAGTAAAAAGAAGCTCAATCCATTCCATTTTTTGCTCAACGTGGTATAGTTTTCTTTATTTTTGTTCTGTCTAATTTTCTATTTCTGTTGTGCTTGTATACACTATATCTTCATTTTAGAATGACTTTCAACTAGGATGGTGCAAAGAAATAAGAAATATGCCCCTAAATTTAATTTTTCATATTGTATATTTAAAGATAATCATAGGATTAAGGTAGTATTAGATTAATAAGTCGAACAAAAGCTTCAACAGATTGTGAAGTAATTAGTCCTTAAGGCATGGTTTGTTGTTAAAGGCAAATAGCAACAGGTATAAGGTAATTAAAAAATAGTAACTCAATTGTTTCATATTTTAAGTCTTTTCAAACACTATGAAAAATACGCTTTAATAATGTATGATTGTGCAGTATTTTGTGGTTTTCTTATGCATATTAATCGAAGATTGTATGTATATGAAAAGCTAAAAGACATGCAATATATGTAACATACATAAAATATTCTCTGTGTGCATATGGATATTTTACAGCATATGTATTTAAAACCAAACACAAGATTTAAAAACAAGAATTATACATAACATGCCCAGCCCAGTGTTCATAGGAAGGCACATCTTGTTATTAAAATGAAAATAGTGTATTCTTTAAACATAAAACTCAGAACCAATTCATCAGATATCCTGCACACATACATGGCATAAAAACCTGGTAGGCACGAAAAGGTAACATACATAGCATAGGTATCCATAAAATACACAGAATACCTTATAATTGTGAATTGAATGAATATTCCTACATACATGCAAAAAGGTAGTTTAACATGCACAGTACAGATCATAGATAAAAAAATTTATAGAATTGGGGTATAACTTAAGTGTCATATACAGTTTACTAAAGCTAAACCCTAACCAGATACCAATACTATGTATTTAAACTGCTAAATAAAGTGATATGATTTAGACATCAACATGTGTACCTTACGGTAGATATACACATGTGTATATCTAGATGCCATTACTAAAATATGAATGCAAGTTATATTTGGTAATGTTACCTTACACAGAAATCATCCGTTGATGACATGCTACAGAATTGTTTTGAGTGTTTCACACAAGTGATAACAAAATTATTTATTTAAACACAACAATATTTGTATACAATCTTTTATTTCACTGACAAACTAAATTTCCAATTTTATTTCTATTTATACAAATTTAAACCTTTGGATACTGATTACAGTTATCGTCCTTAATCAATGATGTATTTAAAAAATTATTAAGCTGGCAAATAAACATATGAAAACGCCAATATAAACCTGCTGTTGTAGTTAGGAACAATAAGTGAAAAAGCTACCTAACAGACTATTATTTAAGTAGAGAGTTGCTTCATCTGCAATGGACTAAATTTTATTATTATTCTGATTTGCATTTTCAAAGTGGTTTAATAACATTCAATTTAAGAGCTGGCTAATAATTTAAAAATTAAAATTAGGTTTCGTAGTTGGCTTTTTCATATTCGTACCGTAACTATTATGGAAGCTCTGTGTTTGCATTTTCATATATTTAACTGCTTCATTAATTTTTTAAAAACCAATATCATTTACTTGGAAACTTTTAAATTTGTTTAAAAATACACAAATAGAAATCCAAAAGATAAGCATTTTAACTTGAATATTTATCCCTATAACTGATCTATGCCAAGAAGTAATTACTGTAATTGAATGTATAGCAACTATAAATTGTTTATCATCACTGGTGTTGGGTGAAAGATGTATTAAAGCTAATTATCAATTTTTATAAAATTCTTTTATTCAAGTATAATATATGGCTAAAACCACGTAGATTAAACTAACAAATACTTTACGACAATTTTCTTCTTTTTCTTGATCTTTCATTTTCAATAAAGTGGAACCACAAATCACTTCTAATTGTGTGTGCAACAGAATCATGGATTACATCCCTTTTATTTAGATACCACCTAAAAAAATTCCTTCCTGGACCTTTTACGTTACAATCAATGGGTCCATTAAAAAATTCTTCCTTGAATTGAATAGGGACAAAAATATTGTAATCTCGAGCTGAAACAAAGTAGCTGTAAGAGACATACAAAACATTATATACGCACATAATAATCCATTCAAGAAATATTTCTTCCGTAAACAATGGTTGTAAAAGTATGGGTTGTTAGTAAAAGTAAAAAGTATTTCGAAGCTGTTTGGTAAACTTGCAATATCTTGCACTGCAATGCTATTCAAGTACACCAAAAGATGCTCATCAAATAGATAAGTTAAATAAGGATGATTACGAATCTTAAAGGTGTTAAGAAGAACGTCGATTTTGAACAACAATAATAATAATTATTGTAAAGGATACTGCATGCTGCCACACATTTGGAACACTATCAGTAATTCCAGCACATTGTGTCATGCCAGACCTTCCTTGTGTGAACGAACTTTCCTGAACCATGGCTTTATTGTGCTCAATTTCTTTATCAACTTTGTCAGTATCCATTACTACGTTTTCAGAACCTGCCATTGTCGCAAGTATTTGACAATCTTTAATATTTATTCTTAAATTGATTAGCAAGAATGCAAAACCAACAGTAAAGTACAAAGCAATACCAAAATGGACGCTTTACACTACCGCTCCTTGTGACTGATCTAGAAATATAATACGAGAACCGCTAAATTTAAATTCAAAAAGTATAACGGAAATTACAATCTTCTTACCAAACGTCTTGTCCTGTATATTTTCTGTTTTGATTTATCACTTCTATCGTTTTGTTAATTATTTAAGGCATTATTATTGGTTTAAAACACAGATCCCTGACTGAATCGTCATCAATGAACTGATTTATTTTTTTTAGCCAGAAATTAATTATTTTACAAATCGTTTATAGAATGTTAATACATATATATATATATATATATATATATATATATATATATATATATATATATATATATATATATATATATATATATATGTTATTATTTAAGCTTTCTCATGTATATTATTTAATAAAGACATTATTTGGAACAACGAATATTAACGTCGTGTCCAGTATCTAAATAATGATTAGCCAAAAATGACAAAGGGTTTTGTTGTTTTAATGGCGAGTTTGTGTTCATTAACTCTCACATATAATTGTCGATTTGTTTGTCCAATATAACTTCTTGTGGAGCCGTTGCAAGGTATCTCGTACATTCCTTGACTTTCATTACAAGTTTTGTCTTTCGGATTCTTCAAAAGTTGGTATAAGGTAAGGTAAGGTAAGGTTTAAAAACGGGTCTAAATTCATGTATGGGAAATTTTTTATAGATTTTATCAGTGATTCTTCTTATATAAGGTAAAATTGCTGGAATTTTATGTTCGGTATCTAATGAGTTGGAATGGTTTTTAGGTTTTTTGATTTTATTGACAATTTTGATTATTTCGTTCTTGCTGTATCCATTTTGAAATAAAATATTAGGAATAGTATTTATTTCGTCATTTGCAGAATTTTGATCTGATAGATGATAAGAACGGAATATTAAAGTCTTCATAACGCTATGTAACTGACTGGAGTGATGATGCGAAGGAGAATTTAGGTAACTGTTTGTATGGGTAGGTTTCCGGTAAACACTATGTGAAAATTTGCCATTATCAAGTCTTGTTACAAGTATCTCTAAAAATGGGAGGGAGTTATTTATTTCAATTTCCATTGTAAATTAATGTTGTTATGGATTTGGTTAAGGTGATCTAAAAAAATTCAGATTTTCTTTTCCATGTGGCCAAACTGCAAACGTCTCGTCGATATAGCGGTACCAAATCCTAGGTTTTAACGTTGTGGAATTTAGAACATTAATTTCGATACCCTCCATAAAAATTTTGGCGAAAGCCGGTGAAAGTGGGGATCCTATCGGTGCTCCCTGTACTTGTTTATAAAATTGTTTATTATATAAAAAGTATGTAGAATTCATGCAGTGGTGGATTTGATTTAAAAAATCTTGATTGATGGAGTGTTTTTCTTTTAAAATTTTCATAGTCTCTCCAACGGGAACTTTGGTAAATAACGATGTATCATCAAAACTTACTAAAATGTCATGAGGATCTAAAGGTACACATTTAGTTTATCTAGAAAGTCATATGAATTTTTAATGCAAGATTTAGCACTTTCACAATAAGGTTGAAGGAATTTACACAGAAAACGTGCAAGTGCATGAGTGGGTGAATTAAATGCACTTACGATTGGGCATAAAGGTTAATTTTCTTTATGGATTTTAGGTAGATCGTAATTTTTGGGAACTCTTGAGCTTTTTTCTCTTGGTATCAATTTTTGTTTAATTTCTTTTTCTAAATTGGTACCGTTTATTATAGATTTGGTCTTCTTTTCCAAATAGGTTGTGGGATCACTAGAATTTTTCTTATATGCAGAAGAAATTAATAATTTGGACATCTTAGCGGGATAATCCTTCTAATTCACAATTACAGTTGCATTACATTTATCAGCTCCTAATAGCAATATAATTTTATTGTTTGTAATTTTATTTAAAGTAAAATATTCCTGTTTATTAAGGTTTTGTTTAGGAAGTCTAGAATTTTGAAGAATATGTGCCACATTGAGTCTAATTGTATCAGCTGTTGTTGGTTGTGTCTTTTAAGGCGAATTCAACGTTTGCAATAATGCATTCTACTGGAATTTTGTTAGGTGTATTGCGAAGATAAATCCTCTTGCTAGAATGTTCAGAGTCTCTTTGTTAAATGTTGTATCACTAAAATTATGTACAGTTTTTAATAGTTGCAAATTATGAAGAGATGTTTTAGAAAGGAGATCAAATTTTTTCTTTGTCTAGTAGATTTTATAATTGATGAATTTTCTGCTGCATTTTCGAGGCGATCTAAAGTATCAAATATGAATGGATGAATATTAATAGCACTTAAAGTTTGAAAGGTATCGTAAAGTTTTCGGTTGAGATGGTCGAGTTTGCTTCTTTCATTAGAAATTGCTTTTTTTAAAAAGAGAAAGACTTGTTTTAGATAAAATCCCTTTAGAACCATAAATACCTGGCCTTGGTTTTAGTTTAAAGGCATTTGGTATACTTTTGTTATCTCTGCATCGCTTCAAAAAGATTAAACCTTACCTTACCTTATACCATCTTTTGAAGAATCCGTAAGAAAAAATTTGTAATGAAAATTAAGGAGTGTACGAGATATCTTGCAACGGCTGCACAAGAAGTTATATTGTGCAACCAAACCGAAAATTATATGTGAGAGCTAATGAACACAAACTTGCCATCAAACAACAAAATCCTTCGTCATTTTTGGCTAATCGTTATTTAGATACTGGACACGAAATCAACACCAATAATATTGGATTACTTGCTCCTTTATATAAGTTACATGACCGGATTACTAGAGAAGCAATTGAAATTGAGAAGAGGCCTAATCCCTTAATAAACGTGATGATAGTTCTAGGATACCGCATATTTGGGAGAACCTTATTAAACAAAATAAAAAATTACCAATAACTCAAAATCTTCCTAGAATCTCGGGCAATATTGCACCAACGTGACCTCCAAATCCTGATACTCAAGATTCTATTAACATTATATATATATATATATATATATATATATATATATATATATATATATATATATATATTTTTGACAATAATACCATGAGGTACCTGATCATACGCTTCACTAAAGACTATATAGCGAACATTTATCTGATACCTCTTATCTAAACGGTTAGATAGAAAATCGGTGAAGTTGCAGAGATTTGTTGATGTTGAACGACCTTTAATGATCCTGTGCTTGTTTCCCGATGAGTTGAGATTTTACCTGATAATGTATTTATAACGCTAGGACATGTTCAAACAATTTAGCAAAATTAGGAATTATTGCAATCGGACGATAGTTACATACGTCACTAGTGACACCAGATTTAAATACCGGGCATATTTTAGAGGTTTTCCACAATTCAGGAGACCCACAGTTCTTAATAGCTAAATTATAGTCTGACTAATGGAATGTCAAACCATGATATACGATCTTTAACAAAAAATTGCAGGTGTGCTATCACAGCCCATCGTAAAGTTTGGTTTCATTATTTGAGCAGCTGACCGTACATCCAAAGCACTAATTTTAAATGTATGTAATACCTTGATGTTATCACATGTCTCCCTTTCATTTACACTGGGATGGTTAGTATCTTCTGATAAGAACACATTTTTAAGGTAAGTAGCAAACACATTTACAATTTCTTCAGGTTTACAAAGAGCCAAACCGTTGTGTAACGCTTGACCAGGAATTCTTGTACAGCGTTTCTTTGCATTCACATAATTCCACAGCTCCTTTGCATTTACTTTGATATTATGTTGCGCTACGTTAATGTAACTATGAAACTCAAGTCTTTGCGAAGTAGGTACTTAACACATGTCTCGCGCTAATAATTTTGGCGCTATGCATGAGCAGATTATATTTCTTGTATAGTATTTTTCAACTAGGATTCCCGTTTTCGGATTAGTATGGTTCATTGAATTGCTGCATGAACTAAGAATTACTTGTTAGTCAGAGGATCTAAAATAATTGATTCTTTAATTATATATATATATATATATATATATATATATATATATATATATATATATATATATATATATGTTAACATTCTATTAACGTTTTGTAGAGTAATTTCTGGCTAAAGAAAATAAATTACTTTCGTCAGTAAATTGATGACGATTAAGTCAGGAAGCTGTGTTTTAAACCAACAATACTGGCCTAAATAATTAACAAAACGATAGAAGTGATAAATCAAAACAGAAAATATACAGGACAGGTCCTTTGGTATGGAGATTGTAGTTTCCGTTATACTTTTTGAATTTAAATTTAGCGGTTCTCGTATTATATTTCTAGATCAGTCACAGGGAGCGGTAGTGTAAAGCGTCCATTTTTGTATTGCTTTGTACTTTACTGTTGGTTTTGCATTCTTGCTAATCAATTTAAGAATAATAATAAGGTTGTCAAATACTTGTGGCAATGGCAGGTTCTGAAAATGTAGTAATGGACACTGACAAAGTTGATCAAGAAGTTGAGCACAATAAAGCCATGGTTCAGGAAAGTTCGTTCACACAAGGAAGGTCTGGCATGACACCATGTGCTGAAATTACTGATAGTGTTCCAAATGTGTGGCAGCATGCAGTATCCTTTACAATAATTATTATTATTGTTCAAAATAAACGTTCTTCTTAACACCTTTAAGATTCGTAAACATCCTTATTTAACTTATCTATTTGATGAGCATCTTTTGGTGTATTTGAATAGCATTGCAGTGCAAGATTTTGCAAGTTTACCTAACAGCTTCGAAATACTTTTTACTTTTACTAACAACCCATACTTTTACAACCATTGTTTACGGAAGAAATATTTCTTGAATGGATTCTTATGTGCGTATATAATGTGTTGTATGTCTCTTACAGCTACTTTGTTTCAGCTCGAGATTACAATGTTTTTGTCCCTATTCAATTCAAGAAAGAATTTTTTAATGGATCCATTGATTGTAACGTAAAAGATCCAGGAAGGAATTTTTTTAGGTGGTATCTGAATAAAAGGGATCTAATCCATGATTGTGTTGCACACACAATTAGAAGTGATTTGTGGATTCACTTTATTGAATATGAAAGATCAAGAAAAACAAGAAAATTGTCGTAAAGTATTTGTTAGTTTAATCGGCTTGGTTTTAGCCATGTATTATACTTGAATAAAAGAATCTTATAAAAATTGATAATTAGGTTCTTTCACCCAAGACCAGTAATGATAAACAATTTATAGTTGCTATACATTCAATTACAGTAATTACTTCTTGGCATAGATCAGTTGTAGAGATAAATATTCAAGTTAAAATGCATATCTTTTGGATTTGTATTTGTGTATTTTTATTTCTTTTTATGCAAATTTAAAAGTTTCCAAGTAAAGGGTATTGGCTTTTAAAAAATTAATGAAGAGGTCAAATACATGAGAATGCTAATATAAATCATCTATAATAGTTGAGATATGAATATGAAAAAGCCAAATACGAAATCTAATTTTAATTTAAAATTATTAGCTAGCCCTTAAATTAAATGTTATTAAACCACTTTGAAAATGCAAATCTGAATAACTAAAATTTATTGTAAGGTAGCTTTTTCTTTTATGTTTCCTAATTATTACAGCAGGTTTATATTGTCGTTTTCATATATTTAGTTGCCAGCTTAATAATTTTTTAAATACATCATTAATTAAGGACCATAACTGTAATCAGTATCCAAAGGTTTAAATTTGTATAAATAGAAATAAAATTGGAAATTTAGTTTGTCAGTGAAATAAAAGATTGCAGACAAATATTGTTTTTAAATAAATAATTTTGTTATCACTTGTGTGATACACTCAAACCAATTCTGTAGCATGTCATTAACGGATGATTTCTGTGTAGGGTAACATTACCAAATATAACTTGCATTCATATTTTAGTAATGGCATCTAACAGTAATTTTATAGTATTACCTATTATTAGCCATAAAAGACAAATAAATCTTATTTATTAGTATAAGTACGGATATACACATGTGTATATCTACGGTAAGGTACACATGTTGATGTCTATACCATATCACTTCATTTAGCAGTTTAAATTCATTGTATTGGTATCTGGTTAGGGTTTAGCTTTAGTAAACTGTATATGACACTTAAGTTATACTCCAATTCTACAAATTTTTATCTATGATCTGTACTGTGCACGTTAAACTACCTTTTTGCATGTATGTTGGAATATTCATTCAATACACAATTATAAGGTATTCTGTGTATTTTATGGATACCTATGCTATGTATGTTACCTTTTGGTGCCTACCAGGTTTTTATGCCATGTATGTGTGCAGGATACCTGATAAATTGGTTCTGAGTTTTATGTTTAAAGAATACACTATTTTCATTTTAATAAGAAGATGTGCCTTCCTATGAACACTGGGCTGGGCATGTTAGGTATAATTCTTGTTTCTAAATCTTGTGTTTGATTTTAAATACATATGCTGTAAAATATCCTTATGCACACAGAGGATATTTTATGTATGTTACATTGATTAGCTAGAATGCAAAACCAACAGTAAAGTACAAAGTAATACAAAATGTTTTGTTAATTATTTAGGCCATTATTATTGGTTTAAAACACATCTATATATATATATATATATATATATATATATATATATATATATATATATATATATATATATATAGATGTGTTTTAAACCAACAATAATGGCCTAAATAATTAACAAATTTGTATTACTTTGTACTTTACTGTTGGTTTTGCATTCTTGCTAATCAATTTAAGAATAAATATTAAAGGTTGTCAAATACTTGTGACAGGGGGATTCTGAAAATGTATTAATGGATACTGACAAAGTTGATCAAGAAATTGGGCACAATAATGGTATGGTTCAGGAAAGTTCGTTCACACAAGGAAAGTCTGGCATGAGACAATGTGCTGGAATCACTGATAGTGTTCCAAATGTGTGGCAGCTTGCAGGATCTTTTGCATTAATAATTATTATTACAATTGTTCAAAATAGATGTTTTTTTAACACCTTTAAGATTCGTAATCTTCCTTATTTAACTGATCTATTTGATGAGCAAGTTTTGGTGTACTTGAATAGCATTGCAGTGCAAGATATTGCAAGTTTACCTAACAGCTTCGAAATAATTTTTACTTTTACTAACAACCCATACTTTGACAACCATTGTTTAAGGAAGAAATTTTTCTTGAGTGAATTATGTGCGTATATAATGTGTTGTATGTTTCTTACAGATACTTTGTTGCAGCTCGAGATTACAATGTTTTTGTCCCTATTCAATTCAAGAAAGAATTTGTTAACGGATCCTTTGATTGTAATGTAAAAGATCCAGGAAGAAATTTTTTTAGGTGGTATCTAAATACAAGGCATCTAATCCATGATTGTGTTGCACACACAATTAGAAGTGATTTGTGGATTGACTTTATTGAAAATGAAAGATCAAGAAAAAGAAGAAGAATGTCGTAAAAAGTATTTGTTAGTTTAATCGGCTTGGTTTTAGGCATGTATTATAACTTGAATAAAAGGATCTTATAAAAATTGATAATTAGCTTTAATATATTTTTCACCCAAAACCTGTAATGATAAACAAATTATAGTTGCTATACATTCAATTAAGTGTAATTACTTCTTGGCATGGATCAGTGGTTGAGATAAATATTCAAGTTAAAATGCTTATCTTTTGGATTTGCATTTGTGTATTTTTATTCCTTTTTCTCCCAATTTAAAAGTTTCCAAGTAAATGATATTGGTTTTTAAAAAATTAATGAAGCAGTTAAATATATGAAAATGCAAACATAGATCTTCTATAATAGTTAAGGTGCAAATATGAAAAAGCTAACTACGAAATCTAATTTTAATTTATTAAATGATTAGTAGGGTGCGGATTTCTAGGAATAATGCTATATGTAAGAAATGGTAGCAACAAGTAGATATCTACATATGAGCACGAATCTTATTGAAAGCATTGATATTTTTCAAACTGTATTATGTTTTTTTTCTTATGTTTGGGTTTTATGCTTATAAATTATTTTTATGCTTATTTTTTGCTTATTTTGCAATTGCTAGGCTTTAATTGTTTCTTTATGGAGATTTAAGTTTCATGAATGCAATATTCACTATTATTTTCGATAAATTGCTTTAAATTTGAAATTATTTATTTTATGAAGAAACCTCTAACCCCTACTGCGACTTTTAAATGCGCAAACATCTGCCTTTCAAAATTACTTAAACTTGTGACAACAAGGGTTGTTTGCATACTTACTTATTATTCTACTAATCCCTGGGTCTAACAGGTAACAAGATCTTTGGTAATTTAAAAAAATTCTGAAAAGGCTGAATTTTAATCCATAACAGTTCGTTCAATGCAAAGCTTTTTTAGCCAGATGGTTTTTGTTATTCTCACGGAGCAGTTTGAATCGTATAAATTGGAGAAAGAGTTGGTATATTTTACAGTGCTTAAATAAAATTGATTAGTGAAAGTTGTGTGCAACAATTTTGAGATCCAGCTCATAGTAACACAATGCCAAAAGTTAAACCTACTGTTGAAGAATGGATAAAGGATTTTCCCGAAATAAAATTTGAAAATAATAAATTGTTTTGCAGAGCGTGTATGAAAACGGTAAGAATTGATTAATAAAATTACTAAATACTCTTTGATAAATAATACGTACTTTATTTCACATTACAGATTGGTTGTTCGAAAAAGTATAATATAATACAACACACTCAAACACATTACCACCAAGAACAGTTAAGAAAATTTAAATCCTGTGCAAATAAACAAGCAACTATTATTGAGTCGTTGGCTACTACTTCTAAACAAGATGAACAAACCACGTTCCACCATGACCTGTGTAACGCATAAGTGTTTAAAGACTTTTTAAAGAAATATTGTGGTAGGAAAATTCCAACTGAATCTACGTTGCGTAAAGGTTATTTGGACTCAGTGTTCAAGCAAGTGATGGGTGAAATAAAAAATACGGTAGCCAATAATCTTATTTGGCTTAGTGTCGACGAAACTACAGACTCTTGTGGAAGATATATTGCAAATCTAACAATAGGAGTTCTTAATGAAGATATACAAACAAGAGCATTTTTAATTGCTTCCAACCAGTTGGAAAAAACAAGTAGCAACACAATTGCAAGATTTGTTAATGATGCTTTAACAAATTTCTTCTTGCCTAATCCAGCTTCCAATGAAAAGATACTGTTAATGTTAACAGATGCTGCACCATATATGGTAAGGGCGGGGATTAATTTAAAAGTGTTTTATGCCAATTTAACCCATTGCACATGTTTAGCCCATGGTCTAATCGCGTTGCCGAAACCATACGTAATTTCCACTGGTAAATGAATTGATTCGTTATGGTAAAAACATATTTGTAAAAGCTCCTTTAAGGGATCAATTCTTTAAGGAAAGATTTCTCGAAACTCCATTGCCTCCTTAACGAGTAATAACGAGGTGGGGTTCCTGGTTAGAAACAGCAATGTATTACGCCGATTTTTTTAATAGTTTCAACGAATTTGTTACTGCTTTGCCAGAGTCAGATTCTAATTCCATCAAGGAATGCCAAGAGCTCGCAAAAAACCAGGACTTACAACAAAACTTGGCATTTTTAAAAACCAATTATGGGTTCGTAAGCCGATAAATCAAAAATTTAGAAGAAAAGGGCATGCTTTTAACGAAATCAACAGAAATAATTCAACACTTTCGCACGGAAGCATTTAATGTTAAAGGCAAAATAGCAAAAACAGTAAATAGTAAACTAGATGCAATCTTGGAAAAAAATGCAGGTTATAAAGTTTTACAGAAAATATCAAACGTTTTTCAGAGGAAAGTTAAGGTCAGTTTGGGTGTTGATATTGATGTACACCACTGCTACCAAAATTTAAATATGCACCTATCACTAGTGCAGATGTTGAAAGAAGTTTTTCTCGTTTCAAAAATATATTAAGTGACAAAAGACAAAATTGTACAGTTCAGAATTTAGAAAAACATTTAATTATTAGTTGTTATCATGGTGAACATTAAGATTTGTATTGATTACTTTTCATTCTATGATTAATTTTTAATGTTTTACGTGGAATATAACTCTTTTCCTGTATTGCACAAAATATTTCGTAAATAATTAGTGTTTTAAATATTTTGTTAAAAAATATGTTCTAATCTTGTAATAAATGAAATATTTTTACTTCATTTTTTTATACTTAATATAAGGTTTCATCACGATTTTAAAGCTTATTTCTTTATTTTTTTAAGCTCTTTTAAGCACTTATTTCTCATTTTTGTGTGCTTAAAAATCCGCACCCTAATGATTAGCTAACTTTTGAATTAAATGTTATTACACCACTTTGGAAATGCAAATCAGAATAATAATAAAATTTAGTCTATTACAGATGAAGCAACCACCACTGAAATAATAAGCTGTAAGGTAGCTTTTTCATTTATGTTTCCTAACTACTACAGCAGGTATATATTGGCGTTTTCATGTATTTATTTGCCAGCTTAATATTTTTATGAAAACACCATTTACTAAGGCCTATAACTGTAATCAGAATCCAAAGGTTTAAATTTGTATAAATAGAAATAAAAGACTGTAGAAGAAAATTGTTGTTTTTAAATCAATAATTTTGATATCACTTGTGTGAAACACTCAAAACAATTCTGCAGCATGTCATTAACTAATGATTTCTGTGTAGGGTAACATTACCAAATATAACTTGCATTCATATTTTAGTAAGGCATCTAACAGTAATTTTATAGTATCACCTATTATTAGCCATAAAAGACAAATAAATTTTATTTATAAGTATAAGTATAGATATACACGTGTATATCTATGGTAAGGTACACATGTTGATGTCTATATTATATAACTTTATTTAGCAGTTTAAAAACATAGTATTGGTATCTGGTTAGGGTTTAGCTTTAATAAACTGTATATGTCTATATGACACTTAAGTTATGCACCAATCCTACAAATTTTTTATCTATGACCTGTACTGTGCATGTTAAACTACCTTTTTGGATGTATGTAGGAATATTCATTCAATACACAATTATAAGGTATTCTGTGTATTTTATGGATGGTTTTTATGCCATGTATGTGTGCAAGATACCTGATACATTGGTTCCGAGTTTTATGTTTAAAGAATACACTATTTTCATTTTAATAACAAGATGTGACTTCCTTAACTGGGCTGGGCATGTTATTTTTTTAAATACATCATTAACTAAGGACGATAACTGTAATCAGTATCCAAAGGTTTAGATTTGTATAAATAGAAATGAAATATGGAATTTTGTTTGTCAGTGAAATAAAAGACTGTAGACAAATATTGTAGTTTTTAAATAAATAAATAAATAAATAAATAAGTAAATAAGTAAATAAGTAAATAAATAAATAAGTAAATAAGTAAATAAGTAAATAAATAAATAAATAAATAAATAAATAAATAAATAAATAAATAAATAAAGAAACAAACAAACAAACAAACAAACGAACGAACGAACGAACGAACGAACGAACGAACGAACGAACGAACAAACAAACAAGCAAGCAAGCAAGCAAGCAAACAAACAAACAAACAAACAAGCAAGCAAGCAAGCACGCAAGCAAACAAACAAACAAACAAACAAACAAACAAGCAAACAAACAAACAACGACGTAAGAAGGCAAGGCAAGGCAAGGAAGGCAAGCAAGGCAGGCAAGCAAGGCAAGCAAGCAAGGCAGGCAAGCAAGGCAAGGCCCAAGGCAAGCAAGGGGCAAGGCAAGCAAGGCAAGGCAAGGCAAGCAAGGCAAGCAAGGCAAGGCAAGGCAAGCGCAAGCAAGCAAGGCAAGCGGGCAAGCAAGCAGCAAGGCAAGGCAAGGCAAGCGCAAGGCAAGCAAGCAAGGCAAGCAAGGCGCAAGCAGGCAGCAAGGCAAGGCAAGGCAAGCAAGCAAGGCAAGCAAGCAAGGCAGGCAAGGCAAGGCCGGGGCAAGGCAAGGCAAGGCAAGCAAGGCAAGGCAAGGCAAGGCAAGGCAAGGCAAGCAAGGCAAGGCAAGCAAGGCAAGGCAAGCAAGCAAGGCCAAGCAAGGCAAGCAAGGCAAGGCAAGCAAGGCAAGGCAAGGCAAGCAAGCAAGGCGCAAGGCAAGCAAGGCAAGGCAAGCAAGGCAAGCAAGGCAAGCAAGGCAAGCAAGCAAGGCAAAGGCAAGCAAGCAAGCAAGCAAGGCAAGGCAAGCAAGGCAAGGCAAGCAAGCAAGCAAGCAAGCAAGCAAGCAAGCAAGCAAGCAAGCAAGCAAGCAAGCAAGCAAGCAAGCAAGCAAGCAAGCAAGCAAGCAAGCAAGCAAGCAAGCAAGCAAGCAAGCAAGCAAGCAAGTAAACAAACAAACAAACAAACAAACAAACAAATAAATAAATAAATAAATTTAAGAGGGAGAGGAGAGGGAGAGGGAGAGGAGGGGAGGGAGAGGGAGGGAGAGGGAGAGGGAGAGGGAGAGGGAGAGGAGAGGGAGAGGAGGGGAGAGGGAGAGGGAGGGAGAGGGAGGGAGAGGAGAGGGAGAGGAGAGGGAGAGGGAGGGAGAGGGAGAGGGAGAGGAGAGGGAGAGGGAGGGAGAGGGAGAGGAGAGGGAGAGGGAGAGAGGAGAGGGAGAGGGAGAGGAGAGGGAGAGGGAGAGGGAGAGGGAGGGAGAGGGAGAGGGAGAGGGAGAGGGAGAGGGAGGGGAGAGGGAGGGAGAGGAGAGGAGAGGGAGAGGGAGAGGAGAGGAGAGGGAGAGGGAGAGGGAGGAGAGGGAGAGGGAGAGAGGGAGAGGGAGAGGAGAGGGAGAGGGAGAGGGAGAGGGAGAGGAGAGGGAGAGGGAGAGGAGAGGAGGGAGAGGGAGAGGGAGAGGGAGGGAGAGGGAGAGGGAGAGGGAGAGGGAGAGGGAGAGGGAGAGGGAGAGGGAGAGGGAGAGGGAGAGGGAGAGGGAGAGGGAGTTTAAGCTTGTTTATAAATCTAGGGCTCTTTTTACCAGAGGTACTTCCGATAATACATTTCTTGTATGTAAAATGATACAATGATCAGATTTTGAGTTTGGTTACATTTGTTATTGTAGAGACATTTTTACTAATTTAACTGTAAAACATACTATTAGCACTGCATTCAAAACGCTAGTTTGATGCTCGTATATCGACAGCAACGTTGAAGGCTATTTCATAAGACGTTAAATCAAATTGGTATTTTTGATTTGTAAGCTGGTTTTTGCAAGCTGTAAGTTATGATTTGGTTCATTGAGATTGAATTGATTGAGATTGATTTGTGGATGGTCGACTGTATTCCCAGAGTAAAACTCTGAGTGTCGGTTAGCCTTAGCTACAAGGTAAGCGGTCGCTTATGGGAGCTAGGTATATACACAAAACTGAAGTTTGTGAAGAATTCTTATTTCAGCTTCTTGTCTGATTTGTTTGAGATATATTAATTTGCTTGAGATTGGTCTGATTGTTTGATTTGATCGAGATTGATTTGTTTGGGATTGCTTTGCTTAATTGATTTACCTTAGTTAATCGATTTGTTTGATTTGATCGAGATTGAATGCATTGGTTTGATATGCTTCGGCTAATTTTATTGGTTGGTTGATTGATTTGATTAATTTCTGTCTTTTGCCAAGGGAGCGAAGGCCAGAGAACAAGTTCCGGTGCCCTATACCTGTCTTATGAGATAGTTTGAGGGCCCCTTATAAGAATACAATTTCACATTTCCAGCCAACGTGACGAATTAAAAACAGATTGATTTGCTTAATTGATTTGATTGATTGATGTACTTTGATGTGATTAATTGATTTGTTTGATTGGATCGAGATTGTTTGATTTGATTTGATATGGTTTGAAATTGGAAATGTAGGTCAACGTGTTTGCCTTTACGTAATTAGGTGATTAGTGGGATTTTCCCAGGCACGATAGAGGTATTTGAATAGTAAAGGTTTGTTATTATTTTATCAAGATTGAAGGAAAAGGTCAACGTGTTTGCCTTATGTAATTACCGAGTTTTTTTCGAGGCACGATAGAGGTGTTTGAATAACGAAAGATCGTTGTTGGTTACAGAACCGTGGTGAAATCCAGAAAATAATTACTTTATGTTAACGATTGGGAAAACCGTTAAGTAATATATTACCATATTACTTGCAATGTGAAAGTTACAGCGAAGTTAAAATTGTTTATGTATTTGATTGATTGAGATTGATTGATTAATTGTTTTGGGTCACTTCTTTTAATTACGACGATTAAAAAGAAAAGAACTGTGATAGGAATTTGCTTATGATTCATAATTATTATGTGATCCGTAACAGGGGGCAAAGACCCTCGAGAAACTTCCTGCATTCTGTACCTGTCTTGCAAGTTAGTGTTAGCACCCCTTATTAGAATACAATTCAAATTTCGCGCCAAAAGAAAATGGCCGAGGGCTTTGATTATGACTCATAATTAAAATAATTGGACTTTGACCTGAGAGGCGGGCTCTTACCCATGTGACTACCTCCACAATTTAATTACGACTCATAGTTAGAAATACAATTGCGGGGGACTTTGATTATGACTCATAATTAAAGTCAAAATGAGTGGGCCTTAACAGAGAGGCGAAGACCTTAGAGCAAGCCCCGGCGCCCTATATCTGCCTTATGTGTTAGAATGAGGACCCTCACCTCTTCAGATTTCCCGCCAAAAGACAAAATGGCTGAAGCTTTGATTATGACGCATAATTAAAACAAAGTGGCGGAGGGCATTGATTATGTCTCATAATTAAAAACAAATGGCCGCCACCAATCAGAAACCAGGGGCGTACGGCGTCCTATAACTGTCTTTTGAGATAGAATGAGGGCCACTTTATGAGAATACTATTTTAAATTTCACGTCATTGTCGCCAAAATGACCCACCAAATGGCCTCCAAAACAAAATATCCGCCAAATCAAGAATCGCCAATAAGTCACATTGCCGACAAGCCAAGCCCGCATAATGGCCGCAACCAATCAGAAGCCAGGGGAAGGAGCCTATGGACCAATCAGAAACTAGGGTGCGTGACTTATCCTCAGGCCCCCCAACCAGAACACTGTATGCGCGCGCAGGGTGACCGTGGTTACCTACCCTCCAGGGGTTGGACTGCCCAAAAGGGTCTTAATAGCAACAAAAGGCTACTAATTAGGGGTGAAAATGCTTTCTAGGCCCCGAAAGGAAGCCGACCCCACCCTTATCCCATTACAGCCCCCCAACCAAATCGCCACTCCTACTACCACCACCTTGAAAGTGTGGTTTACCCCACCATTTCTGTCCCTCCGCTGGGCTCATTCTATTGTTTAGATAGGCGATAATTAAGCACTTTCTGGTGTTTGAAAAGTCTTCAGCATCGTGAATGTGGTTTTAAAATAGTTGATGCCAACGAAAAAGCATTACCCGCAACAAATATGCCATCGGAAGGCAAATGTAAGGGTTTATTTTGTAATTCGATATTAAATGTGTATTCCCTAAAAACAGCAAAATCATCACTCTTCCATTACGTTCAACATCAATATAGAAAACAAAATCAACGTCGACCGTTGCTAAAAAAATAATGGTGTATGGCTCCGCAGCAGTTAAGGAAAATCCAGCTTTGTTGAAACAATATAATTTCTAGATGGTAGATATGTTGAGTCCCATTTTGGGTATAGGTTGCACCATAACCATAACAACGTTCCAGTAGAGCGGCAGGATACCTTTTTGCATGAAGTCTAAAATAATTACCTTAATTGCGGTTATCTCGGATATTCGTGTTTTAAGGACAATAGTTGGTGACCCGTTAAAACCAATATCCTACTTGATTCTTAGTGAAACCAAGATGTTCCTGACTATTTAGACTTTATAGCTGATTTTTATCTTGTGAGAAACGTTGCCGTTGTTGGAAAGGAAGTTTGACAGCCTGATTGAGAGACGAATTTCCCGCAAATTGACGTGTTTATTTTAGAGTCGTTTTTGATGACGGAGGCATATCTGGTTTCTAAGGAACATAAAGGTTTGCTGCCATTTTGAAAATAAAGAACAACGTCCCTTATGCTAGAATTGGAATTGATTCCCTCGATTTAGTAAAAAGAGTAAAAATCTTCAAGACCATATCTCACAATGTGCGAAAACATGTGTTATCCCACTTAGAATTCTGCACAAGACACAGCAACTTAATTATGGTTGGAATTGCTCAATAGATTAGGGACGGATTACTGGCGCTATGGGCTATTTCTGGTTATAAATAAAGCCAGCGGTTTGTTATTGTACTTTGTATTTAGAGTAGAGCAGATTCTTTGTCGAGGTTTGCAAGCGGTGGAGCAACGGTGAATTTTCAGCTCTCTACTTTGGGGATCAGTTTCAGTAGATTCTAACCACCTCGTAAGGGCTGAAACGCCGAGGGCAATGATAGGAAGAAGTATATTTTATTTAAAACTTTATATTTTGACAGAAAGGGATCGAAAAGGAGGTATGTGTTCTGTAAATATAATTGTTGAACGTGTTCTTTGGCATACTATAGTACAGTTCTCAGGAAGTAGTGGTATATCTGAGTGCAATACCTTATGTTTGTTTTGTAGTGGTTTGTGGCTTATACCTGAAATAGTTGCGTAAAATGTTATTTAATCTTATATTGTTATTATGAAATTATTTTTGGACAGATACCCATTTTGTAATATAAGTGAGACCAAACGCTATTGTACAACTGTACATTTCAAGTTTCTTGAATATAGTTTAAATGCAGTGATTTTTTTGCGAAAATGACTGTTACATGCTATTACAAAATATTGATATTATTTGAGTATCCGTGATTTGTGTATTAAGTACCGAAAGTTTTATTCTACGCTTCTATTGTGTCTGTCTGTCGGTCAGCCCATGTGGATGTACCTAACACATGTTTCCAAATAGCGTGGATCAATTTCGTCCTTGTTGGTCACTATTGAATACAACTCCAAACCGGAGCGGAGGTCTTAATACATTCGGTTTTACAGATTTAGACCAAATCGGCCATAACATTATCGCGATCTTATTTGCTAGCTATAGATGAGTCCAAAAACTTGAACTTATGCCATCGTTTTGATTATGGTTTCATAATTTTGGTAATCATTTGAAGTCTAAAATACTCGAAAAGGATATGTCCATCAAATTAGCTAGAAAAACGGCCAGGCGACCAGAGAACTAAATGTAACGGTTTAAATGTTGACCACCTTGATTCTACAGATATTCACAGTTTATATTTATATACTCATTTCTTTGGGAAATGGCTAAACGTACTGTCTGGTTCATAGACAATATGAACTTTTTGGTTTGTGGGTACTGGTTATCGTTTGGGGTCAAAGATGCACAAACACTTTTATCTAATCATTAATTCCAATGGGACAAAAACATTGCCTCGGTGGATAAGAAGAAAATTTTGTGATTTTACTGTGTTGGTCATCATTTACGGCTTGGGTCTAAAGATGTCCAACGTCTTTATACGTAAATACATTAATTTCTTTAGGAAAACGGCCATTCTCATTGCTTCAATAAAAAGGAACGGAATGTTATGACATTATTTGGATCTAAATAATCTAAAATCTTTGCTTATATAGCCTAACGCATAGTTTTGTAATGTTGGTCACTATTTAAAACCAAAGATGTTCAAGAACTATTTAAATACCAAATTCGATGGGAAAACGGTCAAACGCACTTCTTCGCCTGGCAAAAAGTAGTTTTATGGTTTAACAGACTCGGCCATCATTTAAAACCCGCAATGTCCCAAAATCTGTACTTAATCACTAATTTCTCTGCAAAATGTTCATTTTGTTCAAATAGCAATAAATCACAGTCTTCTTTATTTTATTTGTTTTGTGTCTTTTAATTGTGATTACACATATCCAACTTATCTCATGTACCATTTAATACCCGAATTTCTTTAGTAGAATGAATTAAGTGCAAATATTGTAAATTCCTCAAATATTCAAGTACAACGATCAATATTTGTAATATGTCAACAAAATTATAAAAAAAAACTGGTTTAACTTTAATAAGTATAAACACTTCTGGATCATACTGCAATGAAGTTTGTTTATTTACGGTGCAGACAATAATATGAAGGTAATCATATGTCAGAGGAAAAAGCACGCATAAACAATTAAATTTATTTCAATAAAGAACAAAAAGGCACACATTTATTGCACGCTCCAAAGATGCCGTAAAAAAGAAAATTTATAAAATGTACTCCGTAATCAATCGTCGTGATGTTGTGAGTCACTTGGATTACGTTAATTGAATTGTGTAATTTAATTTGGCTCAGGTTGCTCAGTCAGATCTTGTATTTTGCAAGAAGGGGGGGGGCCTTTTTCTCTATATGGACCGAGCACTGTTCGCACTGAACGATAGGAATATAAAGGTTTTATATTTATATTGCCTATTGTTTACTAAATAATAGAACTTTGATTTTTGATTTGTAAGCTGGTTTTGCAAGCTGTAAGTTATGATTTGGTTCATTGAGATTGAATTGATTGAGATTGATTTGTGGATGGTCGACTGTATTCCCAGAGTAAAACTCTGAGTGTCGGTTAGCCTTTAAAGGTAAGCGGTCGCTTATGGGAGCTAGGTATATACAAAAACTGAAGTTTGTGAAGAATTCTTATTTCAGCTTCTTGTCTGATTTGTTTGAGATATATTTTTGCTTGAGATTGGTCTGATTGTTTGATTTGATCGAGATTGATTTGTTTGGGATTGCTTTGCTTAATTGATTTACCTTAGTTAATCGATTTGTTTGATTTGATCGAGATTGAATGCATTGGTTTGATATGCTTCGGCTAATTTTATTGGTTGGTTGATTGATTTGATTAATTTCTGTCTTTTGCCAAGGGGCGAACCAGAGAAAGTTCCGGTGCCCTATACCTGTCTTATGAGATAGTTTGAGGCCCCTTATAAGAATACAATTTCACATTTCCAGCCAACGTGACAATTAAAAACAGATTGATTTGCTTAATTGATTTGATTGATTGATGATTTGTGGATTAATTGATTTGTTTGATTGGATCGAGATTGTTTGATTTGATTTGATATGGTTTGAAATTGGAAATGTAGGTCAACGTGTTTGCCTTTACGTAATTAGGTGATTAGTGGGATTTTCCCAGGCACGATAGAGGTATTTGAATAGTAAAGGTTTGTTATTATTTTATCAAATTGAAGGAAAAGGTCAACGTGTTTGCCTTATGTAATTACCAGTTTTTTCGAGGCACGATAGAGGTGTTTGAATAACGAAAGATCGTTGTTGGTTACAGAACCGTGGGAAATCCAGAAAATAATTACTTTATGTTAACGATTGGGAAAACCGTTAAGTAATTTATTTCCATATTACTTGCAATGTGAAATTACAGGAAATTAAAATTGTTTATGTATTTGATTGATTGAGATTGATTGATTAATTGTTTTGGGTCACTTTTTAATTACGACGATTAAAAAAAAAGGAACTGTGATAGGAATTTGCTTATGATTCATAATTAATGTGATCCGTAACAGGGGCAAAGACCTCGAGAAACTTCCTGCATTCTGTACCTGTCTTGCAAGTTAGTGTTAGCACCCCTTATTAGAATACAATTCAAATTTCGCGCCAAAAGAAAATGGCCGAGGGCTTTGATTATGACTCATAATTAAAATAATTGGACTTTGACCTAACCTCTTACCCATGTGACTACCTCCACAATTTAATTACGACTCATAGTTAAAAACAATTTGGGGGACTTTGATTATGACTCATAATTAAAGTCAAAATGAGTGCCTTAACAGAGAGGCGAAGACCTTAGAGCAAGCCCCGGCGCCCTATATCTGCCTTATGTGTTAGAATGAGGACCCCCCTCACCTCTTCAGATTTCCCGCCAAAAGACAAAATGGCCGAAGCTTTGACTATGACGCCATAATTAAAAACAAAGTGGCGGAGGGCATTGATTATGTCTCATAATTAAAAACAAATGGCCGCCACCAATCAGAAACCAGGGGCGTACGGCGTCCTATAACTGTCTTTTGAGATAGAATGAGGGCCACTTTATGAGAATACTATTTTAAATTTCACGTCATTGTCGCCAAAATGACCCACCAAATGGCCTCCAAAACAAAATATCCGCCAAATCAAGAATCGCCAATAAGTCACATTGCCGACAAGCCAAGCCCGCATAATGGCCGCAACCAATCAGAAGCCAGGGAAGGAGCCTATGGACCAATCAGAAACTAGGGGTGCGTGACTTATCCTCAGGCCCCCAACCAGAACACTGTATGCGCGCGCAGGGTGACCGTGGTTACCTACCTCCAGGGGTTGGACTGCCCAAAAGGGTCTTAATAGCAACAAAAGGCTACTAATTAGGGGTGAAATGCTTTCTAGGCCCCTGAAAGGAAGCCGACCCCACCCTTATCCCATTACAGCCCCCAACCAAATCCCACTCCTACCACCACCTTGAAAGTGTGGTTTACCCCACCATTTCTGTCCTCCGCTGGGCTCATTCTATTGTTTAGATAGGCGATAATTAAGCACTTTCTGGTGTTTGAAAAGTCTTCAGCATCGTGAATGTGGTTTTAAAATAGTTGATGCCAACGAAAAAGCATTACCCGCAACAAATATGCCATCGGAAGGCAAATGTAAGGGTTTATTTTGTAATTCGATATTAAATTGTATTCCTAAAAAACAAAATCATCACTCTTCCATTACGTTCAACATCAATATAGAAAACAAAATCAACGTCGACCGTTGCTAAAAAAATAATGGTGTATGGCTCCGCAGCAGTTAGGAAAATCCCAGCTTTGTTGAAACAATATAATTTCTAGATGGTAGATATTTGAGTCCCATTTTGGGTATAGGTTGCACCTTAACCATAACAACGTTCCAGTAGAGCGGCAGGATACCTTTTTTGCATGAAGTCTAAAATAATTACCTTAATTGCGGTTATCTCGGATATTCGTGTTTTAAGGACAATAGTTGGTGACCCGTTAAAACCAATATCCTACTTGATTCTTAGTGAAACCAAGATGTTCCTGACTATTTAGACTTTATAGCTGATTTTTATCTTGTGAGAAACGGTTGCCGTTGTTGGAAAGGGAAGTTTGACAGCCTGATTGAGAGACGAATTTCCCGCAAATTGACGTGTTTTTATTTTAGAGTCGTTTTTGATGACGGAGGCATATCTGGTTTCTAAGGAACTATAAAGGTTTGCTGCCATTTTGAAAATAAAGAACAACGTCCCTTATGCTAGAATTGGAATTGATTCCCTCGATTTAGTAAAAAAGAGTAAAAATCTTCAAGACCATATCTCACAATGTGCGAAAACATGTGTTATCCCACTTAGAATTCTACTGCACAAGACACAGCAACTTAATTATGGTTGGAATTGCTCAATAGATTAGGGACGGATTACTGGCGCGCTATGGGCTATTTCTGGTTATAAATAAAGCCAGCGGTTTGTTATTGTACTTTGTATTTAGAGTAGAGCAGATTCTTTGTCGAGGTTTGCAAGCGGTGGAGCAACGGTGAATTTTTCAGCCTCTCTACTTTGGGGATCAGTTTCAGTAGATTCTAACCACTCCTCGTAAGGGCTGAAACGCCGAGGGCAATGATAGGAAGAAGTATATTTTATTTAAAACTTTATATTTTGACAGAAAGGGATCGAAAAAGGAGGTATGTGTTCTGTAAATATAATTGTTGAACGTGTTTCTTTGGCATACTATAGTACAGTTCTCAGGAAGTAGTGGTATATCTGAGTGCAATACCTTATGTGTTGTTTTGTAGTGGTTTGTGGCTTATACCTGAAATAGTTGCGTAAAATGTTATTTAATCTTATATTGTTATTATGAAATTATTTTTGGACAGATACCCATTTTGTAATATAAGTGAGACCAAACGCTATTGTACAACTGTACATTTCAAGTTTCTTGAATATAGTTTAAATGCAGTGATTTTTTGGAAAATGACTGTTACATGCTATTACAAAATATTGATATTATTTGAGTATCCGTGATTTGTGTATTAAGTACCGAAAGTTTTATTCTACGCTTCTATTTTCTGTCTGTCGGTCAGCCCATTTTTTTTTCCCGGTTTAGTTATTTTCAAAACCAAGAAAAAAATTATCCAGATTTGAAATTTGGTTTGGTACATCCCTGGGCTACCTAAAAACAAATGAACGTAAAAAATTTCTATTAATAAGAATAATACCAAATTAACTATTTTGTAATAGCATGTAACAATCATTTTCACAGATGAATCACTGGATTTAAATTATATTCAAGCAACCTAAAATATACAGTTGTATAATAGCATTTATTACAAAATGGGTATCTGTCCAAAAATAATTTCATAATAACAATACAAGATGAAATAGTATGTTACGCATAAGGTATTGTATTCAGATATACCACTACTTCCTGAGAACAATACTATAGTATGCCAAAGAACACGTTCAACTGTTATATTTACTGAACACATCCTTCAGTTTCCAATAGCTCTCTTCAATTCCTTTCTGTCAAAATGTAAGGTTTTAAATAAAATATGCTTCTTCCTATTATTGCCCTCGGCATTTCAACTCTTACGAGGAGTGGTTAGAATCTATTGAAACTGAAGTGGGATAACACATGGTTTCGCACATTGTGAGATATGATCTTGAAGACTTTTACTCTTTTTTACTACATCGAGGAAACCAATTCCAATTCAAATTCTCGCATAAGGGACGTAGTTCTTTATTTTCAAAATGGCACCAACCTTTATGGTTCCTTAGAATAGGAATCAACCAAATATGCCCCCGTCCTCAAAAACGACTCCAAAAAAAAAGCACGTCAATTTTCGGGCAATTCATCTCTAAATCATGCTGTCAAACTTCCTTTTCCTGCAACGGCAACTGTTTCTCGCAAGATAAAACAACTACGATGTTGGTTTTAACGGGTCACCAACTATTGTCCTTAAAACACGAATATCCGAGATAACCGCAATTAAGGTAATTATTTTAGATTCCATACAAAAAAGGTATCCTACCGCTCTACTGGAACGTTGTTATGGTTATGGTGCAACCTATACCCAAAACGGGACTCAACAGTGTACCATCTAGAAACTATATTGTTTCAACAAAGCTGGAATTTTCTTAACTACTACGGAGCCATACAGCATTATTTTATTAGCAACCGTCGATGTTGATTATTGTGTTTTTCTATATTGATGTTGAACGTACTGGAAGAATGATGATGATGCTGTTTTTTAGGGAATCCACATATAATATCGAATTACAAAATAAAACCCTACATTTGCCTTCCGATGGTATATTTGTTGTGGGTGATGCATTTCCGTTAACATCAACTATTTAAAAACCCTATTCACGATGCGGAAGACTTTCCAAACATCAGAAAGTGTTTAATTATCGCCTATCTAGAGAATAGGATGAGCCCAGCGGAGGGTCAAAAATGGTGGGGTAAGCCACGCTCACAAGGTGGTGGTAGTAGGAGTGGGGATTTGGTTGGAGGGCTGGAGTGGGATGAGGGTGGGGTCGGCTTCTTTTCGGGGCCATTTTCAACTCATTGAAAGCATTGTCACCTCTAATTATTGGCCTTTTGTTGCTATTAAAAGCCTTTTTGGCAGTCCAACCCCTGGAGGGTAGGTAACAGTGGTCACCCTGCGCGCGTATACAGTGTTCTGATTGGAGGGCTTGAGGATAGACCACGCCCCCTAGTTTCTGGTTGGTCCATGGGCTCCGTCCCCTGGTTTATGATTGGTTGTGGCCATTATGCGGGCGTGGCTTGTCGGCCATGTGACTTATCGGCGATTCTTGTTTTGGCGGATATTTTGTTTTGGAAGCCATTTGGCCGGTCATTTTGGCGACAATGACGGGAAATTTAATATAGTATTTCTCATAAGGTGGCCCTCATTCTATCTCATAAAACAGTTATAGGACGCCGTACCCTCTGGTTTCTGACTAGTGGCGGCCCTCCGCCACTTGTTTTTAATTATGACGTCATAATCAAAGCTTTTTGGCGGGAAATTTCAAGAGGTATGGGGACCCTCATGCTAACGCATAAGACAGATATAGGACGCCGGGACTTGCTCTCGGGGCTTCGCCTCTCTGTTAAGGCCCACTCATTTTGACTTTAATTATGAGTCATAATCAAAGTCCTCCGCAATTGTGTTTTTAACTATGAGTCATAATTAAAGTGTGGAGGTAGTCACATGGGAAAGAGGCGGGGCAGGTCAAAGTCCAGTTATTTTAATTATGGGTCATAATCAAAACCCTCGACCATTTTGTTTTGGTGCGAAATTTGAATTGTATTCTAATAAGGGGTGCTAACACTAACTTGCAAGACAGGTTAAGAATGCAGGAAGTTGCTCGAGGGTCTTTGCCCCCTTTTACGGATCACATTTTAATTATGAATCATAAGCAAGTTCTTTTGTTTTTAATCATCGTAATTAAAAGAAGTGACCCAAAACAATTAATCAATCAACCTGAATCAATCAAATGCATAAACAATTTTAACTTCGCTATAACTTTCACATTGCAAGTAATATGGTAATAAATTACTTAACGGTTTTCTCAATCGTTAACATAAAGTAATTATTTTCTGGATTTCACTACGGTTCTGTAACCAACAACAAACTTTCGTTATTCAAACACCTCTATCGTGCCTGGAAAAAAACTCGTTAATTACATAAGGCAAACACGTTGACCTTTTCCTTCAATCCTGATAAAATAATAACAAACTTTTACTATCAGGCATCTAGCAATTAAATAAAGTACATAAAATAAGGAGATAAGGGTTAAAATAAAAAACGATCACATTCCAGGGCCATTGTCGACAATTGAGTTGAAAGAACGCCTTGACATGGTAAACAGTTTCATCTACAACGTAAGCGGTCGCTCATAGGAGCTAGGTATATCCAATGGGAGAATCGTTACCTAAAGGTTATGAAGAACATAGTCACTTTCGGCGTTTTGTTTATAAATGAATCCACTATCCAAGTACATCTAAAGTGTCTGGAAAATACGTAATTAGCTAACTACGTGAAAGTTGCACTATCCTCCAATATGGAAATATGATGTGCACGTTCTCTGTACGTGACAAGAGCTCCTTCAAATTGGAATACACTTATTTTTAAAAGCAGATCCCTCTCCCTCTGCATATTCCTTTCCCTCTCCCTCTCCTCTCCTCCCTCTCCCTCCTAACCTCCCTCCTCCCTCTCTCTCTCTCTCTCTCTCTCTCTCTCTCTTCTATATATATATATATATATATATATATATATATATATATATATATAAGCTTATTACTATCAACATTCTGTGAACATACGATTTGTAACTAGTAGACTTGCTTATTATGTTGGTAACTTCTATTAAATGTGTTAAATATACTAATACACTGTATTAAAAATAATATAATATATTATATAATAATATAATCGGTTAGTGTGCTTGGACCTGTTTAGCACAAACATGAAACAGGTGCCTTGCTGCATACTACCTACTGCAGTAAAGAGAAGCTCAATCTCTTCCAATTATTGCTTTATTGTGCTCAATTTCTTGATCAACTTTGTCAGTATCCATTACTACATTTTCAGAACCTGCCATTGCCACAAGTATTTGACAACCTTTAATGTTTATTCTTAAATTGATTAGCAAGAATGTAAAACCAATAATAAAGTATAAAGTAATACAAAAATGGACGCTTGACACTACCGCTCCCTGTGACTGATCTAGAAATATAATACGTGAACCGCTAAATTTAAATTCAAAATGTATAACGGAAATTACAATCTCCTTACCAAACGT
>JARFJB010001320.1:1740000-1852500 GCA_036346205.1 Vesta saturnalis
GAAACACTCAAAACAATTCTGTGGCATGTCATTAACTGATGATTTCTGTGTAGGGTAACACAACCAAATATAACTTGCATTCAAAATTTAGTAATGGCATGTAACAGTAATTTTATAGTATTACTTATTATTAGTCATTAAAGAAAAATAAATCTTATAAGTGTAACTACAGATATACACATGTGTATATCTATGGATAAGGTACATATTTTGCTTTCTATATCATACCACTTTGATTAGCAGTTTAAATACATAGTATTGGTATCTGGTTAAGGTTTAGCTTTAGTAAACTGTATATGCCACTTAAATTGCACCCCAATTCTACAAATTTTTTTATCTATGATCTGTACTGTGTACGTTATTCTACCTTTTTACATGTATGTAGGAATATTCATTCAATACACTATTATAAGGTATTCTGTGTATTTTATGGATACCTATGCTATGTATGTTACCTTTTGGTGCCTACCAAGTTTTTATACCAGGTATGTGTGCAGGATATCTGATGAAATGGTTCTGAGTTTTATGTTTAAAGAATACACTATATTCGTTTTAATATCAAGATGTGCCTTCCTATGAACACTGGGCTGGGCATCTTATATACAATTATTGTTTCTTAAACTGGTGTTTGGTTTTAAATACATATGCTGTAAAATATTCATATACACAGAGGATATTTTATGTATGTTACAAATATGGCATGTCTTTTAGCTTTTCATATACATACAATCTTCGAATAATATGCATAAGGAAACGACAAAATACTGCACAATAATATATTATTAAAGAGTATTATTCATAGTGTTTGAAAAGACTTAAAATTTGAACAATGGAGTTACTGTTTTTTAATCACCTTATGCCTGTTGCAACAACAAACCATCCCTTAAGGACTAATTAGGTACTTCACAATCTGTTGGAGATTTTGTTCAGCTTATTAATCTAATACTACCTTAAAACTATGATTATCTTTAAAAATACAATATGGAAAATAAAATTTAGGAGCCTATTTCATCTGATTAGTTTCTTTGTACCATCCTAGTTGAAAATCATACTAAAATGAATATATAGTACCGTAAACTCGGGTGGCTTGGGACAGTGCAGGTGATTTGGGACAAAACGTTTTAATTTAAAAGTATACCATGTTGTGAAATCTGTTGACATTTCCTGAAGTTAAAAAAAACTGTAGATTACAGTTGAACCTCTCTGTTGACAGAATCAAAATCTGTAATTTCAGTTTGACATTCGTTGGTGTCAAAAAAAAAAAAAATAAAAACGTAAAACTAAAAAAGTGCACATTTTTTAACTCCGAATAGAACTCGGCCTAACTCAGGTAGTACATTTTCTAGATTTTTTCGAGTATGTGAGTAGTGTTGGCATGTTTGCTAACTGCATTAACCCAGTTTGATAATTAAAATATTACAACAGAACCTCCAAAAGCGTCTTTGTTAAAATATAGTCATTTCGCAGGTGACTTGGGACAATAGAATTAGGTGGTACCTACTTAGATAGGTACCTACTATATACTTGATTATAATGCCGTTCGTTAAAATGTGATGTCAACTATGGTACCTACGTTGCATTTATTCAGATGTACAGTATTAAATGTTATGTTTGAGATAACACTGCTTTAAAAATTTCAAAGCAGTATATAAATAAGCTCAAACTTAATTTTGCACTGTTAATGTTTTATGATAACTAAGAAAGGAAACTTTACGTTTTTATTGTATTTATATATTCTTAAAACAATCTTTGTTTTATGTCTTAACTATCTTTAGGTTAGTTTGTTCCGATTCACGTTATAAATTACTTTCGACCAATTTTGTATTTTTGGTCACAAATAAAAAAAAGTGAAGAAGTAAAGTTATAGGGTAAGAATCTTTCAAATGAAACTTATCGTGAAGCGGTCTTGCCTTTTATTTACTTCATCTACTAAAATATCGGATAAGAACTGAGCTATTATTTATGAAATCAATTATAATTGTCTAAGATTATATGAGTATTTATTAATTGTTTTTATATAGGTACCTACCTACATACAATGCCTTCGAACTATAAAAGAAAAGTAGGAGCCAGACGATATGTCGAGTTTACCGAAAATGCGCTGGAAGAGGCTTTAGCGGAGGTAGCCGATGGAAAATTAAGCCTACGTGCCGCAGCGGACAAGTACAACGTACCAAAATCTACAATACATTGGAAATACAGAGGTAATCATCCTTTACCGCACGGAGGCCAAAGTGTTTTAACAAAAAGGGATGAAGAGCATATCGTAAATGGACTGCTAATTTCTTCAACATGGGGTTTCCCGTTTACTCCACTAGAATTAAGAAAACTCGTCAAACGATTCTTAGATCGTAAAGGAACAACGGTTAAACAGTTTAACGAAAATTTGCCAGGACGGTACTGGCTGGCAGGGTTTTTAAAAAGACATAAAAACACACTAGCCAAAAGAGTTTGTGAAAACATTAAAAGAAGTCGTGCCGCAGTGTCCAAGGAAACAATAAATAAGTACTTCGACAATTTAGAAAACACCATTGCAGGTATCGAACCTGACAACTTACTAAATTTTGACGAAACTAACATGTGCGACGATCCTGGCCAAGAAATCGTGCTTGTTCGCCGCGGAGTAAAGCACACGGAACGTATCCTGGATGCTACAAAAGCAAGCACTTCTGTAATGTTTGCCATAACTGGCAGCGGCAGACTTTTGCCAAGCTACATTGTGTATAAATCAAAGCACGTTCACGACAATTGGACAGAAGGAGGACCACCTGGAGCTGTGTATAATTGCAGTGCTAGTGGGTGGTTCGATAGCTTCTTATTCGAAAGCTGGTTTGTAAAGGTAGCTTTGGAATATTTCAGAAAGCGCGATGGCCCAAAGGCGATCATCGGCGATAACCTTTAGCCACATTTCTATTTCCGTTATTACAAAATGTGAACAGTACAATATAAAATTCTTACTTCTGCCACCCAATAGTACACATTTGACGCAGCCCTGGACGTGGCATTTTTCAGGCCGCTGAAGAGAGCCTGAAAGCAACGTTATTAGAATGGAAACGGAGCCATCGTGGCACCTTGCCAAAAACCGATTTTCCTTCCGTATTCAACAAAGTTCTAGACTGTATCAAAGAAAATATAGAAGATAATGCAAAAGCCGGATTCAAAGCCTGTGGCCTTGTGCCAATCAACAGAAATGAGGTCCTGAAGAGATTACCCGATTTTCAAGATGGAAATGGTACTAGCGAGGAGTGGCAGGCAGTATTTGAAGAAACGTTGAGACAGACCAGACAGACACAAGTACAGCCTCTTCGTCAGGTGAGAAAAAAGAACAAGGTGCCCCCAGGAATACCAATCACAATCGCAAAACTTGAAGAAAACCCTGTAGAAGGCAGCTTAGAAAATGACGTGGAAGCCAACGAAAATGAAATCGTCCATCAGAATGATAAGCAAAGTGACAACGACGAACGTGGACCAAATGAAGAAGAAGAAAATGATAAAAACAAAGAACCAAGTGTAGGTGACTTTGTACTATGCAGTTTTATGTATGACATTGACACAAAGAAGGAAAACCGAAAGTCATTTGTTTGTCAGATTAAAAAGATTGAATCCGAAAACTTTGAAGTTAGTTGTATGCGGTACAATAAACAATTTCATTGTTATGTTTTCCCCAATATTAAAGATGTTTGCGTTGTAACTAAGAAGCAAATACAAAAAGTTTTGCCTGGTCCTACAGTTAAGAGAGGAAGATTTGTATTTTCCGGTGTACTGCACAATAAAACTGAATAATCCAGATTTAGATAGGTACCTATATACACGCACAACGAAAGAGAATTAGACAGAACAAAAGTAAAGAAAACCGCAGCACATCGAGCAATAATTAGAATAGATTGAATTGCACTAGGTAGTATGCAGCAAGGCACTTCTTTCATGTTTGTGCTAAACAGGTCGGGCGAGTATTTCGCAGCTAACTGATTATATTATTATACAATATATTATATTATTTTTAATACAGTGTATTAGTATATTTAACACACTTAATAGAAGTTACCACCACAAACAAGCCTACTAGTTTTCCTTGCTACAAATCGTATGTTCATAGAATGTTGATAGTAATAGCATATATATATATATATATATATATATATATATATACAGGGTGAGTCACTTCCGATGCCACGGAGTTCTATGTCGAAGCGGCATATAATCGTAAATTTCTAGTACAGCGATATTATGTAAGTCAATATGAGCAACATTTTAAAAATATTTTAAAATATACTGGGTGCTCCAAAAAAAGTGGCATATCAAAGTTACGTTTTTTTAAACGACAAACCTCGTATATATACTATATACACACACACACACACACGCACACACGCACACACGCACAAACGCACACACGCACACACGCGCACACGCGAACACGCGCACACGCGCACACGCACACACGCACGCACGCACGCACACACGCACACTCGCACACACGCACACACGAACACATGCACACACGCACACACGCACACACTGATATAAGAGCTTTTCCTGTTTAGACTACTCATAAACTTATATTGTGGATACAAAATAATGTCCTGTTACTTTAAATCAAAACGGACCACAACAAATCTTTTTAATATGGTGGATTCAAAATGGCCTGGCCACCCGTAAAATAAAATCATAACAATACAATCATACGTTCATAAAATTTAGTATTTTCCACATCACAGCAATATGACCAGCTTTTTCAACAAAATCTGCTTGTAAATAGATATTTTTAATATGGCAAATCTATAGATTTTTCAAAATAAACCATATTTTGACTTATGATTACATTTTTTGGACGGATTTTTACAAAATGGATTGAAACATTCCAGATCGAAATATTTTCTAACAGTTGCAGAAGCGAAGTAATATGGTAGGGAAGACGCATTCATTCTGTTCTGACGAAATTGGGATAATAACTAGGTTTTGTGATGAAAACATTTTATTTGTATCTCGTGTGGTTTATAACACATGTGACAATTAACTCTTACAACTCTTGTGATTTGTGACACCTCGAATGCTTGGGATCGGTGACATATGAAGATTGTGACTTGCGAGATGGAGGCTTATAACAATTGCGTCACTTACAGCTAGCAGAACACCAACTTTTTGACATTCTAAAAAGACGAGTACCATTGCAGTACATACTCTTATTAACGGTTAGGGTGTCCATAGAATAAAAAAGAATAAATTGAAGAACCAACATATTTCACCTTGCACAGACTAATCTTTTAGCTATAGCTCGTACAGTCTACATTTACAGAAAAAGTCATTACACACACAGAGAAAACTTTATAACGGATTTAAAACTACTATTTCTCATTAAAACATACTTTGCATTGGGCAAATTTAGTTTTTTCTATCACGTGTTGTGTGTTGGAAAAAAATATAGTAGTATAGCTACGCTGGCTCTGGATTTACGTGCATAAGAGTAAGACATACAGATAGGGAATTACAATAAGTGTGAGAGAATATGTCAAGGTCAAAGTTTACTAACATCTTCAAGGTCAAATGTCTAGGGTCTCACATTACGATTCTGGAAAATCTAACACTGACCTCTTGGGGTATAGTACCAGAATTCTTAATAATCTAGGTACAAAATAAGTCCGTGTAAACGAGAGGGGAGAGCCCAAAGGTTATTGACCTCTAGGAAAGTCAATTACAATCCGTAGAAATCTAAAAATAGAACCAAGTTACTAGAAACCCCAAAGTTTATTCACCTCTTCAAGGCCAAAGATCATTGAGCCTTTAGGCATGTCATATTATAATCCTTAGAAATCTAAAAATAGAACCAAAAGTTAATTGACCCTTGAAAGTGGGTCATGGATAAGGGACATGAAATCTAAAAATAAAACCAAAGTTTATAGACCTCTTAAAGGTTATAGGCCAAAGTTCGTTGACCAGGACCTAGAGTTAGGTTTATTACAAATACTGGACATGATTTGAACTCAGAGTAGCTTAATAATCCATCTCCATCACCTTCTTCATAATAATCATATCGGAATTTCAAAAAATTATGACATGCAGCTATGTATTGATTAGCACTAAAGCAATGCATTGCTTCGTATGGGTTATAATACGAATTTAGATGTACTTTAAGGTTCCTAACGCTAATGTGATTAAAACTTCCTACTCTAGCTGACTGTATATTTTTTACCCTGCGGGAATGCAACTATTACCCATCGTGGTTTTGCTAACCGTGTGGGTGTTTTTATCCGCCATATGTCCGGAGTTGCCTAGATTTAAGTAAGTAATTCGTATACCTCCCATTGATGAAACGAAACAGTAACAAAGGCATTCTTATTGACTCCCTCAAACATATATCAAGTTTTGCAGCATCACTAAGTGTTATATGTGACATTTTCCAGTGAATTTTATTTAACGTTATTGTTCCATCGGATGCACCATCGTAGCAGTATGTATCGCTTCTAAATCGAATTAAAATCAAGTCTTGACGCATGGTGACAATTTCATGACGATAATCCTCCATTATTCCAAATGTGTGGTTTAATGGTATGCAGAGGATAAATGATTTTTCTCCAAGTTTTTCATCAGATACCACATTGAATGTTTTAATGTTTTGCTCTTGCTTGTTGTATAGGGAAAGTATCCTTTAAGTGTTGATGTTACACCAAGATTTCGGCATAAAGCCACTCAATGACCAGATCACTCAACGAAAAGGAAGTTGGGTAAATTATAGGCTAAATTGCAAGATTTTCACTCGTCATCCTTTTTAAGTTCAAGCTTCCCTTTCATGTATAGAACACTATAATAGGATTTTAGAAAGGATTATCTCATATGGAAGAGTTTGTCGGTAAAACAGCGGTCTTAATAATAATTGACGATCTAATGCGTGAGACTAACGCTTCGGTGGTGGATATTTTTACAAAGGGTTGTCATCATAGAAATCTAAGGGTGTTTTTCTTAACGCAAAACATATTTCATCAAGGACGTGGACAGCGAGATATCTCTCTAAACGCTCATTACATAATCTCGTTTAAGAATCCACGTGACAGGGAACAGATACAGCATTTAGCAAGACAGATTTCACCTGACAACCCTAAACTTTTAGAGGCAGCGTACCGAGATGCTACTTCTAATTCGCACGGATACTTATTGTTTGATTTAAAACAGAATACACGGGATGTGCTACGCTATAGAACAAACATATTCGGGCCTCAAGGTATTTGCCAAGTGCATATAGCGAAAAAAGGGTTTAAGCCTCACAGTCGTAAAGATTACATCATGTATGATGGTTGACGCTTTAATCCAAAACACCGATATCCTGCACGCATTAGCCAGATTAAGTAAAGGTCAGCGTGACGCTTTATTGAAATGTCTGGATAGTAAGCAGGTGGAATGCATTTGCGAGTGTGCACATAACACTTTACAAGGTCGTGTACCTCTGTCCGCTGATCAGAAGCAGCGACTCTCTCAACATAAGCACACTTTAAGGCGGCTGGCACAGAGAGGTGAATCTATAAAAAAGAAGAAATAGTTTCTCATTTCTACCGCTCCTGTTAGGACCATTACTTGTCGGAATTCTGGGTAATTTGTTTCAATAACTATGGACCACAATCTGAAGAAGATGATTATTCTACCTATGGATTTTATACTACGCCAGATGTTACGCAAAACGACATTTACAAGAATATACAACTTACAACTCTACTCCAATAGTAACGTAGAGTAGGAAAAATTAAGTGTCAGACAACTCTTTAGTTTATTGCAATTAAGGGTTAAATTTCAAGTGGTTACCAACCACCAGAGATATTCAAACTGCCTTACATGGCGGAAATATGAGGAATAAGTGGACTGCTTGGGCAAACATTTACAGTGCATGCTGATATTTGAAGCATGTTTAAAGCAATTAAATCTTGTTTGACTCCCAAGTAAGTTACGTTTATTTCTACCAAATTCAGTGGATTTTTGGGGTCCTGGACACAACGCCCACTGGTCACAACGCCCACCGCTTTCTAAACCGCCATGTTGGTCACAACATCCACTTTTAAATTTGGTCATAACGTCCACTTTGGTTATAACGCCCACCGCATACTATGCAACGCTGGTCACAACGTCCACTTTTAAATTTGGTCATAACCTCCACTCTGGTCACAACCTTCACCGACGCCTTCTGGTCATATCGCCCACCGGCGTTGGTCGTAACGTCCCCTTTTCTTTTTCCGGTCACAATACCCACTTTTAAAATAGGTCACAACCTCCACTCTGGTCACAACCTCCACCGACTTGCACTGGTTATATCGCCCACCGACTTTGATTGTAACGTTCACTTTTATTTTTCTGGTCACAATGCCCACTACTAGAATTGATCTAAGATCTACTTGGTCACAACGTCCACCAATGCACCCGGTCCACATAGTCCGCCGTACAATACACAATACAATTTTTGTACTTAGATGTTGCAATTTTTGTTCTTATAGAGACGTTTAACTTGTGCATGCTTAACAAAGGGTTGCTATGCTATGCGGAAAAGACCTACCTTTTAACAAATCTGTTCCCGAATAAAATCCTTTTATAATAATAATAAATGCCTTTATTTAATCAGTTACATAACATCGTTATGACATTGGTTCAGAGGCGAAGTTCAGTGCACCAAACGGCTCTGCTCTTCCACTTAATCTTTGTTGCAGAAATATTGGGTATTTATTTATACACACATATATATGGTTGCATGATGAAAACGGACTATGAATAAATGTTATTGTATTGTCAATAAAAATTTGAGGATGAGTTGCAAATATTGCAGTCTTGTTTTATTTATATATTTATTTGTTTTCACTGGTTTAGAAATGTTTGCGTTACCGCTTTACGGAATTGATTTAATCCGAGAGCTCTTAATTCTTGTGGTATATTATTCCATAAAGTAGCTACATTAAATTGGAATGGTCGCTTATACAGGTTTGTCCTATGTGGTAGTGTAGAAATAAGCCCCCTGTGTCTGATATTTAGGTAGTGCAGATCGCTACGGTAAGTGATCTTTTCCTAAAGGTAGTTCCGGCTTTTATTTTATTTTATACAGTTATTAATATATGTACTTAATCGTAATAGGAGAATATTGGAATGGTAGAAGAAAGATATAGTATACAAACTTTTTGGGACAACCTAACAACCTGGAAGGAGAGAAAGGTGTACGCTTCAAATGTGGTTATCAAGAAAACCATCGAGAGAAAAAGGTCATATGCCTAAGCTTCCCAAAGATTACACTCACTTTTCTGTAATTTAGCTATTGGAGTCAGAAAAAACAAAGACAGCCACTTGCTATAGGTTTGGCGAAAGTGATTCCGATTTCCACGCGTCTACTTTCGCCTTACTTTCAATGAATTTTTTTGCTACGAAATACTGACATCAGAATTTCCTCTTTCCACTATAGATCTTTCAATAAAACAAAAAAAAAACGATGAAAATGGAGTTCATTTGTTTTTCTTTCATTTACTTCAGTTCCTGAATATATTTCGCGTATTACGGTTCGGCAAAACAGAAAAGTTAGTGTCCTTCATTGCCATCTTTTACTGACATAAGATAATCTCTTATTGACCTACAGATACTTCAGTTGTCAGTTTTAGTGGCTCAAACAGAAAGATTCGTCAGAACTTGATTTGGGTTTTATCATTGTCACGTAATTTTACCTAAACGTTCATTGGTAATTTAATAGTAATTCATAGTAATTAAATTACCAATTAACATTTAGGTAAAATTATCAGGTGAGCCAAGATAACCCAAACCCAAAGCACTACTTTCAGTTCTGATGAATCTTTTCTGTTTGAGCCAGCTAAAAGGGGAAGATAAAAGTCTCTGGAAAAAATTGGAAGCTGACTTGTAGCATTATGTACGTGAGATGCAATAATAAAGTTCATTTGAAAGATTTTAGCAAATTTAAGAGAACATACAAATAGAAAATAGCTATCGCTTTGTTAAGTAATCAATAATATATTATGTCGTTACAACACGTATGAATTGTTCAATTCGTTGCCTATCTAGGGGGCACAACGCATAGTCGATTGTGTATCCCCATTCTTCGTCCGGAACCTGCTCCTCATTATTTCGTGTCTGCATTTCTTTTGTACACCGATCGCATAAACCGAAATGCGCGCACGGAAGTAAAACTGTAGTTGGCGGGACTTCCTTACAAATTATGCATAACGCATCTTCGGATCGCTCTCCTGATTGTTCTCTCGCCCGCACATTATCGTTTAATTCTCTATTTTCCGCAGCTTCCGTTTCAATTTCGGACCTGCCTTCTTCCTCCCGCTGATTTTCCACTGACATACCTACATTTCCTGCATTCCATGTAAAGAAACGACGTATACATTATCTTTTGCTGATTAAATAAACAAAAGGTTGATGGGACTAGTTTGAATTTGTTAATTAAGTACACAACATTTTTTGTAGATATAATTTTGTTATAAATACAGTTTTAATGTTGTAGTTATGAAACACCAAGATTTAGAACATTCCATTGGGACATTTGAAATCTATAACCTATCTTGTATATAGTGTGTTAAAAAATAATGCAAAATTAATAATTTTTAGGAAAACAACTGGCAATAAAAATCTCGGAAAATTGTATCCCCGCAAGACATAACGGCGGTCTGCCAAAGCGCCTTTCTTAACCTGAGATAGATATAACGGTATTTCATGTTTTTCATTTCTTATCAAAGGTGGTTTAGATGGGTGGGATTTTCTGAAACTTGGTATAATGCATAGAATGTTCCAAATATAATTTTTTTTTGCAAAAGTAAGTTCTGGACATCTGTTGCTTAACAAGCCACTGTTACGTTACTTTTCTAAACGATGTGTCAAATTTGTATCGCGCATGTCTTGAATATATTACAACTCACCCACTATTTCATATTCCCTTGGCACATTTCCATCCAAAGATACCAAAAGCTGCTCTTCGTTAGTAAATGATGATTCAGATTCATTATCTAGCAGGTTCCGATCTAAAATGGGTTGTATAGTAGAACACACAATTTCCAGAAAAACAAGCACGTTTTCGTTAGAGTTTAAATCATCGACGGCTCTTTGGATCCGCCTATCATTTAAGCGATACTTTCGTTTGCCAAGTACCCGTATCTGAAGGCCCCGATCAACGAAGGTAGATACTTCCCTAATGGTAGTTGCCGTTATTTTCCTCAAACAATCTGAAAGACAATAGTGTTATGAAATAGTGTAACCAGTAAACAGCTGTTTATGGCTTGCATGATACGAATTCATCGTTTACTTACCAGTAAATTCCCAAACATTTGGGCCCCTTATGCGTAAAATTCTCGCCAAACTAGCGTGGAATGATTCAGCGTCATTGTTTGTTCTACGTACTCGCCCGAACACTGATATCGAATCAGCTCCTACTCGGCGAAGCCATTGCCTTTCATGGTACCTTTAAATATCAGAAATAGAAAATGGCATTTTGATTTGATGTGCTCTTATAGGTATTATAAGTGTCATTGTGATAGGAAAAGAACTTATATATTTACTGAACAATGCGAGTGTGTGTCTTTTGTGAGTGTCGGAATTCTTGCTCACAGAAGATTGCATGTAATGAAAAATAGAGTTTTAAAAAATATAACACAAAAGTACCTCATTAAGGTTCCTTCTCTATTGAAATTAATGCTAAGTCTGTTAATCTTGTTTGCGTCATGGACGTTCGCATATAATCTTTGATAATTTTTAATTTGGAAAACTCCTTTCTCCAGAAGCTACAGATACTGGCAGTGTAAGTAATTTTTAACGCAATTATAGTGTTGGGAAATATAGATAGCAAGTCGTTCTTATGTAAATAATTTATTACGTCTAAAGGAGCACTTTTTTCAGGGAGAGATGGAAGGTTTAATAATTCTTCAAATAATTGAATAGTCTATACTTTATCTGATTCATCTGTGAGGAAGTTGCAAACCATACAACATTTTCTTAATTCTTCATGTGAAATAGTGCCTAAAACGTTTATGTTGTGCAAAAGTAAACTTTTCCGAGTGCTCTTTCAGTAGTTGAAAGCGCTCTTCAATTGATACTATTGCTTTGTCTAAAATAACAAAGTAAAAGAAAATTTTAAATTTTGTTTTGGATCTAAATTATTCTCGTCGGAGATTCATAATCAAAATGTTCAGTGTGTTTGCGAACACGCAGGGGAACAACGTCTTCAAAATTACATGCAATATCCATAGTTTCAGCAATAGTACCAGCACGTTGTAATAATTGCTCATATCCATTGTCGGAACGATACGTAGTTAAAAATTCTTTAGCTTCATCAAGAAGCCTTAAACATCCAACTATATTTACTGATGGATTTTGAAGCATGTGGCATACTACGTTAATTTTATTTAAAATATCGTACCAAAGTAGTACCGAACATATAAATTTAAAGGTATAAATCTTTCTGCCTAAGGACTGCGCTGAGTGACGTGTTAATGCGTCTTTGTCGGTATTTTCATATATTGCACACAGAGCGTCGTATATTTCACCTAACTGAAAGTGCAAAGGTTTAATCGATTCTATGCGACTTGACCACCGAGTTTCGCATATCGGTTTTACTGTTAAATGTGGTATATGCTCTACTAATACAGACCACCTATAAGTAGAGGCTGAAAAAAATACATATAATTCTTGAATTAGTTGAAAATTGACACCCTTCAAGAGTGGATGACGCCGCATCGTTAATAACTAAATTTAGTGTGGATTTGCACACGGTATAAAAAATGCCTTGATTCAAATTTAGTATCTGTCGTTGTACACCGAATGTTTACCCTTCATATTTGCCCCATTGTCGTAACCTTGGCCTCTTAAATTATTTAACGGTATACACAAAGATTCTAATTTTTTAAAATAGTTTGACAGAGTCCAGAACCACTTGTATCACAAACAGGAATAAAACCAAAAATGTTCAACAATTTCAAAATGGTCAGATTCTTCGTCTAAATTTACAAATCTTATTATTATTGTCATTTGTTCGGTATGACTTTGGTCTGGTGTGCAGTCCAATATGATTGAATAATATTTTGCTCGTGAAACCATTTTTAAAATTGTATCTAATATTGTTTTAGCTGTTAAATTAATTAGCTCGTTTTGTATATCTTTTCTAAGATAATGATTACGCGTCGTTTTGTTTTTATGGCAGCAAGTGTTGTGACATTACCGAATCAAATTTTGCAATTGATTCAACTAGTTTTAAAAATTACCATTGTTAGGTTGAAACAAAGTATCTGTACATCCCTAAATGCTAATGACTGTCCAGCTAAGTAGTGGTTATCATAGAAGACGCTCTAAAACATCTCGCCAGTGACGTTTTTCGGCGTTTAGCAGTTGCTGATGCTTACTATCTATTGTTGTTTCACACTTAAGCCTCAACGCTAATTTTTCCAATCTTGGAAAGATTTAATATGCTATTTCTATCATGCGTATCTAAGGCTCCCTAAATTTTTCCAATTAGAATATCCATTGCAAGTCCAATCCGATTCCCAGAATCAGAAGGAAACAGTTTGCATGAAAAGCAAAAAATTGCATCTTTTGATAGAATAAATTAGCAAGACCTTTCAATGATCTCACTATTTACTAAAGTTCGCTTGTAAAAATTGAAGAAAATTTTCTTTGTTTGTTAGGGAAATTCATAATTACAAACTTGTACCGGACCTTTGCTTATAACTAATTTCTAAATCTATTATTGATATGTTCTGGCCAGAGACCTGGATCGTCTAAATCTAAAATACCACTATTTGTCCACTTTCTTCCATGTCTAGTGTTTCAACAGAAGTTCCGGTTTGTTCTTTTGCATTTTCACTGTTACCACCATGTTCATCTTCAGCTTGAATAATGTCAGGGACGTCATCTGAAGCAAGGTTGAGAAGTAGTTGACACTGTTGACCTCTCCTACGAAATCCATACGAGGAACAGATTCGGGAGTAGATGAAATTTTAAATAAAAAACGATTCATTACTGGCTTGTTTCTGCATTGTTTCTAGTTTTGTTTTTCTTTTTTACATTGTCCCATCCACTGCTTTTCGTTTGACTCCTTTGTTTTTTATTCTTATTTGACATTATGACTCTTAAACCTATGCAAAGAGACCACGATTTAATCTAATCTTTATGACAAAAGAATTAAAAAATAGAGTACCTATTAGGTTAAAGCATCTAATGTCAACTATGATTACAAAAATAATAATGAATAGTGAATACTTTATTAAAATTAAAATAACACTACGAATACTACGATGAAGGAATGAAACATAATGCAAAACACAATTTACTTATATGGAATAAACTGAAAACTGAGTAAATGAATTTCCTTTAAAATAGACTCAATGTAAAATACTAAAATAGCGGAAAACGCCCGTATAAAAATGAAATTAACAGTATAACTTACTTACCCACCTGGAATTTCAATGTTCGGTGTATTCGATGTAACACTTGTTTGGTTTATGTTTATTCTAATTTCTAATTAATTCAAAAGTCGTTTTTGCTGACATTTAATATCACTAATCACTAGGAATCGAGCCCTTATAATATCAGTTAACTTTAACACTTTTAATTAAAAGGTACACATTCAACACAATCCTGAGCATCTGCATAGAGAATAAATTGTCAATTGCTTGCAGTGCTTGCACGTTTAACAATGATTTGAATCAGAATCGGCCAGTTTTTCAGTTTACTGCCGACTGGGTATTGTAAATTGTAATTTGAATCGCAATGAACGAGCTAATTTTAAAAATAAAAGGTTTGCTTAATGCAGGAGTGAAGGTACCTACCTGTAAACATCTAAACTTCCACGAAATCAGCATGACTGACAAACTGCTTTAAGTACAAAGAACCTTTTGTTAATTGTACTGGCAACAGAAATATTTTATTTATTTTTCTTAAAACTGATTAGACAACGTTTAAAATCTCGTTTTGTGGGTGCTGATGACGAGACGTCCGTTAATCGTTACTTTAGTTAGGTATTAATAGGTAGGAATAGAAATTTTAAAACTATATACTACTAACTATATACAGTTGGTAGATTATACATCAATTGACAATAATTGCCAATTATTACTAAACAAATAATGTATACTGACATTCTGCATCGAGGCGCCTATACGCGACGGCGCCTGAGGCGACCGCCTCTCTTGCCTCGTGGTAACGCCGCTCCTGGTAATTTCCTTATTAGTATTGAGCCATTGATTAATTTTGGTTAATACTTTGGGGCTGTATTCAAATATTATTTTGATACCATCTCATATTTTTGAATCATTTCTTAAAAGTAAAATTATTCGTACTTACCTGGCACTGTTGCGTACAAATACAGTTTTAATATCGTCATTTGTTGAAACTGCCGCCGTGATCATTAGGTGGTTGCAACGCCCCTTTTGCTTATGTCGGTGGATGCGGTGATCTTCACCAATTTCAAAAAGACCTGCTCATTACACGACGCCCTTACCGTGCATTCTTTTTCAGTGCACTTTAAATATATTACTCCGTTGGGTTTCGCACTTTTTTTACAATAAAATTAACCTCGCCCTGCTTCACAAGTAAAGTAGGTGGAGCCATTTCTATACCCAGGAATTCTTTCTACTTCTATTGCCTTGCAGATAGTAATAACAGTAATAAAATAATGAGTTCACAATTTGTTACAGGTATAGCAACTGAATATCTTATGGCAATATCTTGTACTTATAAGTTCCTACGGTCCTAAAGGGGGGATACGCGGTAAATGTGAATCATAAAATTAAATAACTATCCAAATCCCTTTGCGAAAGGATGGTTTGAGTATCAAATAAAATTTCGCGCGTTTATCGGTATATCGTACAAGTGATCTAGAATTGCCCAGAATCGGCGCCAGCTTGAGTGAACGTGATTTTTACAATAACAAATTTTCGTAAACTGTCTAGAAATTAGTATTAAGGAGATCCGTGTCAATCAATGGGTATTAAAATGGCTTTGTTAACGATTTCACAAAGTACATACAGCGCACCAGAATGGCACATAATGTGCATGTAATTTTTTAAAACATAAAAAGGAAGTAGATAAGACATGAGAAAAAGCAATCAATTCATGTTTTCTTATTCAAGTGTTTTAAGTGTTTGAGAATATTGGTTTTTTTAGTCACAACAGGTTTGGCTACGATTGTTGTTTGATATAATTACCGCAAACAAAATAATTTTGCTGCTTGTTTTGCGAACCTAAGAGAAAATCTGATTTCATTAGGTAAGCTTCAGTTGAGCTTAACATGATCTAATGCTAACATATTCGGCACTCCAGTTTTTTTTAAATTAATTTTAATGTAATCATCGTCATCTTTAATCACGTATACGCGAGTAAGACCAAAGTAGTTGAAGTTGGCTAAGGGATTGCTCTATTATATTCTTATCACAAAAATCTGAAAAATGTTCCGAATGAAAGTTTTACGAATCAAATTTCAAAATATATCTAACTGTACAGGGTGTCTCACTTAGTCTGGGCATAGTTAACTTCGTTATATTGAATGGATTACTATATTTTTGTGTATTTTTGAATTCCCAATCGAATGTAAGGGTCGCCTTAATAACACTAATGGGTGATGATAAATATTAAGTAGCGCCGTTTTGGTGTTACATATTTCATAAATTAAAAAAATACGATTATAGCCTCTACCAGAAATTTTAATATGTGCGAAATGAAACAATGTACTATCTACTATCTATACAAATCCCGCTGGTCATAGTGCAGAAACATTTGCTATTTCATGTGATCTCACACAAATGATTTCTGAACCCACAAGAATCCCTGATAACCCTAACCATACTCCACATCTTCTAGATCTCTTTCTTACATCAAACCCTCTTGTTTATAAAACTTCCGTTCTTTCGCCTTTAGGTTTTTCCGACCATTGTCTAATAAAAATCATTTCTACTGTACCTAATTCCACTGTTGTTCGCAAAACCGATAGAACCTTGTGGTGTTTTAACTCAGCTCGATGGAGTGATTTACGGATTTCTTTGCAACCTTTCCATGGCGTGAATATTGTTTTAAGTCGTCCTCTTCTTCGGACATCGCTCTTTCAGTATCTGAAGTCATCCTCATGGGAATGGAGTTATACATTCCGAAAAACAGTACCGTGTAGGTCATTCACGTTCCCAACCCTGGTTCAATAAGGCTTGTTCTGATGCAATATCTTTAAAAATAAATGTTACATTAAATGGAAATCTAATAAATCGGTTCGACAGTCATGTAGAATACGTTGGTGCTAGAAATATCTGCAAAAGTGTCATCACTAAAACTAAAAAGTTGTTCGAACAACGAAAATGCAATGAACTAGCTACATCTCCTTTAGGCAGTCGTAAATTTTGGTCTTTAGCAAAAGCCATTAGTAAAAACTTTCGAACATCTTCATTTCCCCTGACATCTATTGACGGATCGGTAGTTGCTGATTCTGTAGACAAAGCCAACGTTTTTGTGGATTTGTTTGCATCAAACTCGTGTCTCAATGATTCTGGAAAAGATGTGCCCTAGTCAACTCTTCTTCATACGTTATGAAACCAATTCATTTTCGGTACAAGCTCTTGGAATCGATCATCAGTAGGCTTGATCTCAATAAGGCGACTGGCCCAGACGGTATCCCAGCTATTGTCTTAAAGAAATGTTCCCCGAACTAGTACCAGTCCTATCTAAGCTCTATACGATCTCTATATCTTCTGGGAATTCCTTCATCATGGAAGTTAGCAAATGTTCAACCTATTCCCAAAAAGGTGATAAGACCGATCCCTCAAATTACCAGACCAATTGCCATCACTTCCATTTTGTCTAAAATCATGGAAAAAGCCATCAATCAGCAACTGCTCACGTTCCTTGAAACTAACAAACTCCTTAGTGACCACCAATATGGGTTTAGGCAAAGTCGTTCAACAGGCGATCTTCTTTCATATGTGACCCAAGTTTGGAACAATACAGTAGAGCAGTCCGGTGAAACAGTTGTAGTCGCTTTAGATATCTCAAAGGCGTTTGACCAAGTTTGGCATAAGTGTTTACTTGCCAAACTCACCTCGTTTGGGTTAAATGATACGCTCATCAACTGGGTTTCTAGTTTCCTTGATAAAAGACGAATACGTGTCGTAGTTGATGGCTTTTTTCAAAAGAAGTGAGCATTAACGCGGGCGTACCACAGGGATCCGTTATAGCGCCTACACTTTTTCTGCTGTACATAAACGACCTTATTTCTTCAACAACTAACCCCATCCATTGCTTTGCTGACGATAGCACTCTTAACTGTAGTTCATCTCAGTCTACTCATAGTGATAATCCACCTTCTATGTCAAATCAAGAAATTTAAGCTGAAATGGCAAATTCAATCAACAAAGACATTCAACGTATTCTCGAATGGGGTAGCAATAATCTAGTTAAATTTAATGCTAACAAAACTCAGTGTTGCCTTATGTTCGCCAAAAAAGATCGATCATTTCCTGTTGTAAGTATGAATGGCTCAGTTCTTAACTTTTCAGACGCTATTACTCTGTTGGGTATGACTGTATCTTCAAATCTCTCATGGGTTGACCATATTCTGTCAGCTACCAAAACAGCTGCTCGTAAAATAGGCTTTTTGTACAGATCTAAGGCCCAAATTCGGCCTCATCTGGAATATAATACTCACCTTTGGGTTAGTGCTCCCCAATACGCTCTCGATATCGTTGATCGTATTCAAAAGAGAGCGATTAGGCTTATAAATGACCCGTCCTTAACTTCTCACATACAGTCTCTTCAGCATAGAAGGATGGTTTCAGTTCTTTCTTTGTATTATCGTTATTACAACGGCTATTGTGCTGGTGAATTACATTCTTTGATACCATCTCCGGCTATCTTTGCGAGAAACACTCGTTTCGCTCATTCACATCATCAGTATGCAGTACAAATCTCCACTTGTCGTACCAAACGGGCGCAATCCACATTTTTCTACACGGCTTCTAAACTCTGGAATGATCTCCCTAGTTCCTGTTTTCCTCTCACTTATGATATGAGAAAATTTAAGGTAGCTGTTCATAGGCATCTATTGGCAATTCATTATCCCTCTATCCATCCTCCTAAGTGTTCCTGAGTGCTTTAGCACGATAGGCCTTATTTAGCCTGTTCAGGTCCACAATCATAAAAAAAAAAAGATGTGGTTCATTGTGTTGGAAGAAATTAAAATGTGAAATCAAATTTCATTCCAAAACCATTTCAATGTTTCAAAATTGCTTTTCTAATATGCAGCCCTTTCCTTATCAGTTACAATGAGTAGAATCTTTGCAGCTCCAGCGTCAAGATATCTTCAAAGTTATGATCTTGTTTCCTCATTTAATTTAGTTATGAAAGCATAGGATGATAGGTTCATGGATTTTATGAATATCTTCTGACGTTAAAACTAAAAACTTATAAATACAATTCCTTCATACTAAAACAACTGGAAAAAAAAGATATTACTAATGTCGAAAATAAGGCAAAGCTTAAATGTAAAAGACCGTCGCGTAAAAAGCACATGGCGGGGGAAATAGCAAATGAACATGTTTTTTACGATCCGCATAAAAAATTTTTAGTGGAAATATATAACGTGCTTTAATGAATCAAATTATACAGAGTATTACCAAAAGATTCTCTAATAATTCAAAATTTTCAAAGATTTTCAACATTTCGATCCACAATATTTTCCCAAACAACAAGAACAGTTTTTGAGTTCTACAAAATCATTTTCAGTTATATCGGAGTTCTTAAATACCGACAAGAGTAATGTAGTGTCAAAATGAGGCTTTTTTTCGGTCTTGTTGAAAATCACGATGCAGGAGACTTAACCTACCAAAATAAATGTCTCAATGTCCAGGATGTTTCGTTTATTGCTTCTATACCCTTAAAAGATTTAGTGTGCATCCTTCAGCGTTCTTTATTGTATACTATAAAGCTTATACATTTTTGTTGACATTATCTGTGATTCAAGTAAAATGTGAAATCAGTTTTTCACTATTAAAACTAATAAAAACTAGAGTTAGTTCCACTATATCACAAGACATTCTTGGAGCATTACTCCTCATGGACGTGGAAAGTGACATCGCTAATCGAATACACCACGATAATATAATAAATGCCTATACAATTCGTTCTAAAAATATGCTTTAAAGAGTGACATCTGTTTTTTTAAGTTAAAATGTTGGTATCGTTGTTTTTAAACGAAACTTTGTGTATGTTTGATTAGATAATCAAACTATATGTATCAATGTACGTTTGTTTCACGGAGAAATGGAATAGTGCGATTGAAAGTTACGGTTTGTGATGAGGACCCAGCGCACGTTTTTCTTCGTAGGCCCTAATAAATCAGTCCAGCCCTAGTCGGAAATATTCCTTAAATAGGAACCAGCCACAAACACACCGTAACAAAATGGAAAGATAATGAAGATTTGCATCGCATGGTGGCAAAACTAGTATACCGTTCTATTAAGTCAAGTTATCGACGATTGACATGTTCAAAATACTTAAACTATGAGTTTTCAAACGAAATCCTTCGACGTTCTCTGAAAAGATAAAGCATGCTGTTCTTTTAACCCCATCTCCGCACGTTGTTTCGTTTCAGAGATATTGAAATTTTCGGTGGAAGCCACAATCATATCTTTTTTTTAGAAAATTATGAAATGGAACCAAAACGGCGCTATTAATAACCCAATACTTGTTATTAACGTCACCCTTAAATTCGACAGGGAACTCAAAAATACAAAAAAAAAACAAATGCCCACACTAAGTGGGACACACTGTATAGTCAAAACTATGTTTAAATTATGAACAATTTGATTCGGTGAAACTTTCATTCAAATAATTTTTTAGATTTTTCAGATAGGAGAGCTATAAAGCAATTCGTCGTAAGCACCTCTACAATTGTTCAGCAGACGATGTGGCCCGAAAGCATTGGTGGACGTTGTGAACAAGTAGATGTAATGATACGGTTGTGACCGGAAAAGAGAAGTAGATGTTGCGGTCAACGTCGGTGGGCGATATGACTAGTACATGTCGGTGGAGGTTGTGACCAGAGTGGAGGTTGTGACCAATTTTAAAAGTGGGTCTTGTGACCGGAAAAAGAAAAGGGGACGTTACGACCAACGTCGGTGGGCGATATGACCAGAAGGCGTCGGTGGAGGTTGTGACCAGCGTGGAGGTTATGACCATATTTAAAAGTGGGCGTTGTGACCAGAGTGATAGAATACGTGGTGGACGTTATGACCAAAGTGGACGTTAAGACCAAATTTAAAAGTGGACGTTGTGACCAACATGGCGGTTTAGAAGGCGGTGGGCGTTGTGACCAGTGGACGTTGTGTCCTAGACCCCCTTTTTGTATACTTATCGTTTCGATGCCAAAAAAAATTGCATTTCCAATTTATTACCTGAACGATTGTATCAAATAAAAAGAAAGTTTTCACGAAAATAGTACTTATATTGTGTATCATTTATGTCTAATTTAGTGACCAGTTCACATTATAAATATAGCTGGTCAACAATACCTTCATAAGTGAAGGTTGTTTGGTCTAAAGTAGATAAAAATGTGGCAATACAGCAGGGACGCTCACTGATACCATAAACTAAATATACAAGTTATTACAAGTTTTTGTTATGAACGAACAAGTTCAAAGGTAAATATGTAATTAAAAATTATTATTAATTTTATTAAATACATAAATAAAAAGTTTACCTCGAGTAGGATTCGAACCTACGACCTGCACTTTGCTAGAGTACCGCGCTAACCAACTGCGCCACCAAGGTTCAAGCCCCAATCGATGCAAATTTTGTCTTTATGTATGTAGAACTGAATATTTATACTTTTTATTTATGTATTTAATAAAAGTAGTAATAATTTTTAAATATACAAGGTTCACGTGCCCTGATGGGAACAAAGCTACTCATTAAACAACTTAACCTACACATGGGTAAGAAGAAACCTTGCACTAGAAATGCAAACGGTGTATAATCTGGTGTATAACGGTGACGCCAAATAATTTTGTGAGTGAGACCGCATTACGGTACGCGATTTTACATTAGCGTGCCGCCTCTTCCTTATTTTTCACTCAATGCTTCTAGGAAAATTTAGCCCTTAGTAAAACTTCTGAAGTACTCAATTGGATGATGCCAGATCAACCATTTCATTTTTTTACGTCTTTTTGTAAATGTAAACCTATAATGATGGTCATGAAACTGTAGTTAGGTACATGCTAAAGAATTTTTTGATCAAGTTGTATTAATTTATAAAAGAAACTTTGGCGTTCTTAAATATCCATCACTTATAAAGTTTTGAGATACTCTTATCTCTACTGTAAAAATTAGAATTTTCGAAAGTATTTTTAATTTTTTTTTTATCTACTGGCATTACCAAATTTGTCTTAATATTGTAAATTAACTATGCTTTGTTTTCAGTAAATTAAGCTCGTGAAAATAACTGTAAATGTGTATTATTCTTATATGCAATACTAACAATTACATATTACAACAAACAAAAACAATAAAATAAAAAAGCAGAAAAAAAATCAAAAATCAATTTCTCATTAAATGCTCGAATGTTCTTCCTTCAACTTCAATACACTTATTAACACGTCGCACAAAATTATTTTTCACTAACTCTAATGTCGGCCTTGTGATATTTTGAACAGAATTTCTGATTTTTTTTCTTCACATTTTCTGGTGTGGTTCGAATTTCCTTATACACATAATCTTTTACGTAACCCCATAAAAGGAAATCTAGTAGGGTCAGATCAGGTGACCTTGGTGGCCAAGAAATTGGTTCTCCTCGACCTATCCACTGATTTTCTTTCCAGTGGTTTAAAAATGTCCGTACGTCTCGATGGTAGTGGGCTGGTGCACCATCATGCTGGAACCACATATTTCTATTAGCTGCTTCATTAATATTTTGAAGAAGGTTAGGTAGCACATCTTTTCAAAAATTTAAATACAACTCGCCGGTTAGAATATCTTCAAAAAAATAAGAACCTATGACATGGGACCTAATAATTCCCCTCCACACATTTAGTGACCACCGATTTTGTTGGTCAACATGCCTGATCCAATGAAAATTTTCAGTGCTATAAAAATGCATGTTGTGGCTGTTCACTAAACCATTACTTTTGAAGGTAGCTACGTTACTAAATAATATAGAATTGAGAAAATTGGGAACTTCTGCAATTTTTTGCAAAAACCAATTGCAAAAATTAAATCTTCGTTCAAACTCTTGACCATATAGTTGTTGATGAAGTTCTATATGATATCCATGGTATTTATGGGCATTAAATATGTTTTTCATGCTAGATTTTTTATATCAGTCATATGTGATATTTGTGAAGTATTACATGAGGATTTTCGTGGGTTGTAAGTAAAACTCTAAGTTGGTTTTCATCATTTGTCACTGCTTTATCAGCTATTTTCCCTTTTTTAGATTTAACGCTACTTATTTCTTGAAATCTTTGTAAAAGATCTTAAAACGCCTTAGGTCGCGACTTTTTTTCAACATCGGGATATCTTTCTGCATAAACTTTACTTCCCAGTAAGCAAATTTTTTGACATTCTCCAAGAATAAAAATCATTAAAACCCTTTCCTGAATATTTAGAGTCATTTTCAACACTTTGAATAAATTAAAACACAAATTCGGTTTAAACTGAGCAGAACCTATTGTTACAAACAATTTTGCCTCTTTCAACGTAATGTTATCATAGAACCCTTGTTTTTTAATTGCGAGTTTAAACATTAATTCCAAATAATCTTTGTTATTTGATCAGTAACCAATTTACATTCACAAAAACCCGTAGAAAATGAAAAAGTTGATTTGAACATAATCAAATAGAGATTTCACTAAGGACTGATTTAAATTTGCCTAGAAGCCAGATGGTTTTATGCACTAATTTTGTCCAAAACGGTCTGTTAAATTTAAAATAATTCATTAAATCAATTTGTAATTGTTATATTAGCTCTTGTTTTTACTTGAAAAATTTTTGTAGTAAGAAACTATAATCCCATGGCCAACTTAATACCTCTATTTTGAGCCTTTTGTATTACAATCGCAATTTCACAAATAAACTGAAAATATTTTTCATGCTTGATGAAAAAGAAAGAACATCAAACGAGGCATCGAATGAGCAGCATGGGGGGGGGGGGCATTAAAAAAATTTAAAAAGAGTTGTATTTACAAACAGTGACACGCCCTGTATATTATTAAAAAAATTCTACAAATTAAGAAATTTCAAAATACTACAGGACCGCAAACAATTTTTTGCCATTTTAAAATACCTAAACAAAAGTCGCCTCACAAATCAGTGGCGGCGGCCGCAAGTGGAATTTTTTTTAAAGGCAATTGAATATCTCTTAAATCAAAGGAGATAAATCCAGACAATTTAGTATTATATGAAATCGTATTTTGTGGGCTTTCCAAAAGTGTAATAATATAAAGGGTGTTCTATTAACAAATGTATGTATGTTTAGTTTATTTCAATAACATGAAACCCCCTGTATGATCAAAAATATTTTTAAAATGTAGTGCCGAGTAATATGAACCCCTGGCCCAAAAATCGTTTCTCTAACTTATTTCGTCTTTATACAATCTTCCACCCCTCCTTTTTTGGCCACGCTGTATATGAAAAAACATTTTAATTTTCAATAAAATTACAGATAGCACCATTAAGGAATAATGTATGTGCAATCGAAGTAGGTAATAATATAGTCTTAAGGAACTAATGACGCGCTTACTAACTGCTAGGTACTACATGATATCATTATTGGCAATACAAATAAAAAAAGCTGGTAGGGTCAGGTGGGGCAAGTGCACACCCAAAACTGATAAATTCGGCTTTAAAAGAGCATCAAAACTAGAATTGCTAATATTATAACTTCAAATTTTGTATATCAGTACTATGACATCTTATATAGTACCCTTTGGTCGCGAAATGTCATTCGCTTTCATATTTTTTTTCTGGAAAATATTATTTTTTTGATTGCAACACCGGGGCAAATGCACCATCCACGGATATACCCCATTAAAGTAACGATATCAATTAACCGGGGCAAGAGCATCAAACTATTGGACATATAGTTTTTCGTGCCAAAAATTTGCAGAAAAAAAAACAAAATTGAATGCGTAGCAATTTATTTAAAAAACATGTTGTTTAAACAACTAGCGAACTAATGAATACAAACTAATGAATGCGAACTTAGATTTTTACCGTAAAGAATTAAAAGACAAATATTTGGAGGTATGTAAGTAATAAATGTATGAACATAGGCCAGTTTTAGGTAGGTAGAATATTTAAAAAAATATTTTTAAACAGTAACAACCAAAAGTAACTAAGTTAATAACCTACTGTATGTTCATTGGTACTAGTTAATTGGAAACTGGGTAAAATCGATTCCAAATGTCAAAATTCCTCTCCTTTCTTCTGGATTGGGCAATTTTTGTATGATTTCTTCTAGTCGTACCACAGATAAATCGGGAGTTATTGGCCAGACAAACTTTCCTTGGACTTTGTTTTTGCACCGTAAAAAGGATACTTCAAACTCGTCTTCGTATTCTTTTTTCATAACTTTCGCAACGTAGTGTCTAATTAATTTCTTTCCGGGTAATTTCACCAGCACAAAATTGTCAAGATTTATAAGGCCCACTGAACGTTCATCATCATCCTTCTCTTCGTCTGAAAAAATACTAATGTCATCACTATCAGTTAGGTCTGTCAGGTCCCGAAAGTCGCATGCCCCTTCTGAGACGGAGGAGTCACTTTCTGATATTTTCCTTGCATTTTTTATGTTTTTTGTTGACTTGGTTTTGGCTTCTTTTGGAACATAATTTGACACGGAAGGTTTATCAGGTTGAGAATTTGATGATATTAATGAATCAGTCGGATTAATGATGTCCGAGCTAGTTAAAACCTCTGCGGTGTCGCCGATTTTTCTTCGTTTCTTAACAGATCCCAAATTATTGTTGGTATTTGACTTTACCGTTTCAATTAAAAGCTCTTGAAATGTTTGTTCTGGCACTGGTGTTGTAGTCTTCTCCATTTCAATAATGTCCTCGTGCGTTGTTTGTGGTTCATCTTGTTCGTTTGTTCGAGTATTTTGATTTTCGTCGAGATTTGGTCCAATATTATCATTATTAAATGACATCTCTGGTTCGGTATGACGGTTTTCGTTACGGCTCTCGTAGTTTTGCAAATCTTTTACAAAAAAGTCTGTTCTTTTCGATTAACTTTTAGGTCCCCGATAACTCGATCATCATAGATACCCGTTGCCTGAAATCCACTCATAATATTTTCTTTCGTTAAACCGATCCAAACTTTTCCCAGCAATTTTGAAAATTCCACTTTCGATGGGCGTTGTCCCGGATGAAATCTCTGCCATTTAGCCAATTCTTTATCCCACATGATTTTTAAGCCACGGAAACAACACACATCTAGAGGCTGCAAAAGATGTGACAAATGCGGTGGGAGTTTTAACAATATTGTTTTGTTTTCTTTAGCAATTGTTATTAGTTGTGGAGTAATGTGGCTGCAGTGTCCGTCATAAATTAACAATACGGGCCTAGATTCACCGACTTTTGAAATAAAACTATTTTGGAACCAGTTCACAAAAATTTCTCCTGTCATCCATCCTTTTGGCGCAGATACATAGCTGGTCCCTGGAAAATCGCCGCCCTCGGGGATCCAAGAGTTCCACAGGTTCTTCCCTTTGAAAATTACCAACGGTGGCAACTTATCTCCAGCGGCATTAACACATGCTAAAACCGTGGTATTTTCTCTACCTGTTGCAGCAGTATATCTGTGGCAAGGTTTTCCTTTCTCTGCCACAACTTTTGTCCTTTGGGGGTCATGATAAAAGCTAGTTTCATCACAATTGAAAATTTGCCCCGGCTTATTTTGAAGCTTATTTTCCACTATGGTTTTTTCTAATAGATCATAAAAACCGTACACGACAAAAGGATTTGCACCTTGCTTTTTTCGTAAATGTTCCAGCCCTTCTGCTTTTTTATTGTCAACTGATGTCTCCGCTTAAACTGTAGCCACCAATCTTCACCCGGTCTACCATTTTTAAATGGGGTGGCAATAGAGTTATTTTTTACGAATTTTTGAACAATGTCAAATATCTGGGTACGTGTCAAACCGAACCCATTTTTGGCCATCACTCTCAAACAACCCGCAAGTTCGGTTTCTTGATTTTTTGTAAACACTGTAGGTCTACCACCTCCACCGACATTTCCATCTGTTTGGCGTTTACCACGGCGCCCGGATAAATGGTCGCGTAAGGTTTCTCTTGGGATATTGTAAGCTTTACTGCATGCGTTTATAGTCATGACACCCTGCCTACATTGCCCTAAAGCTTCATTCAGCTCTCGGCAAGTGTAATTACGCGGTTTAGTTTTTCGCACATAATTCCGCACCATGTTCTGAAAAAGTAATGCTGGATATATAACTGTTACTGTTGTGTTGCAAAACGTATCTAAATCGCAAAAAAATTCTGATTGGGATTCGAAAACGTGCGGTGCACTTCCCCCTTAGAAAGTGGCGCAATTACCCCGGTGCACAGAAATTTCTGGGGCAAGTGCGCCACCCCCTCTTAATAGATATGAAGACGCCAATATTTTTGGAAAACAATTTAAGGGGGTACGCTTGCATATATAAATGTACGTTTGAAACATATTACACAATTTATTAAATTTTTAAACAAAAACTTACCGTAAATTTCGTTAGAATTCAAATTTGACCAAAACAAACATACATAACCTTAACATTTAACAGCTGACAGCTTGACAGAATTGCGTTGTTACCAGCGCAAATGTAGTAACATTTTCGTGAATGGAACTGATTAGAGGTACGGCATCGGGATTTTAACAAAATTTTCTTGTTTGGAAATTTTATGACGGGAAAGTGCACTTGCCCCAAAAGCGCATTTACCCCACTGGACCCTAACAATGATGTGAAAAATTCATTTATTACTACATGCTTATACTTATATACACACATACTGTATATTATATGTATATAGGAATGTATGATTCATACACAGGTAATTTACCATTTTACATTCAATACGTAAAGTTATGTAACTGTTTTTTAAGTCTGAAAAAGAACCAGTTGCGAAATACTCGCCCCACCTGTTTATCACAAACATGAAACAACCGTGTATTTTTTTTGTTCCGTCTAATTTTGTGGGATGTATGACACTATATCTTTATTTTGGAATAATATTCAACTGGGATGAAAAAAATATATATCAAATGAAATCTCCCCTAGACCTAATTTTTCATATTTTATGTTAAAAAAAAACATTTGTTTATAGGTAGTATGGGTTAACTAGTCGAACAAAAGTGGCAACAGATTGTGAAGTAATTAGCCCTTAAGGCATGGTTTGTTCGTGCTAGAGGCAAATCGCAACAAGGACAAGGCAATTAAAAGATAGTAATTCCATTTATTTATATTTTAAGTCTTTTCAAATACTTTATGAAACATACTCTTTAATAATTATTTGTTTGTGCAGAATGTTATTGTTTCCTTATACATATTAATCGAAGATTGTATCTGTATATGAAAAGACATGCTGTATATGTAATACATAGATAAAATATCCTCTGTGTCAATATGGTTCTTTTACAACACATGTATTTAACACCAAACACCAGTTTGGGAGATTTAACATACCTAGATATGTGATAACCAGGGTGTAAAGCCATGTACATTTTGATCTTAATACGAAACTAGCATATTCTTTGTACATAAAAGTCAAAACCAAAGTTTTAGATATCCTGAACACATACATAACATAAAAATTTGGTAGGTACCGAGGTAACATACATAGCATAGGTATACACAAAATGTACACAGTAATAATTATGTGTATGTAATGAGTATTCCTAAATACATGCAAATAGATCCATTTAACGTGCACAGTACAAACTTAGGTTTATTGAAGCAAATTATTAAAAGCTAAACCCTAAACAGATACCAATATTTTGTATTCTAACTGCTAAAATAAGATATGATATAGACACAAAAATGTGTACCTTATACTAACAAATAACATCAAGATTAACTTGTCTTTTATGGAGAATAATATGTAATATCATAAAATTCCTGATGCATGGCATTACTAGAATAATAGGCATTATTATAACTCAAGTAATATGCCTCATAATAGTTGTTATATAACTAACTTGTTTTTATTGTTTAATACAATTTATATTTGGTAATGTTGCCCCACAAAGAAATCATCAAGTAATGACATGCCGTAGGATTGCTATTGTGTGTTTCACACAAAAGTGATAACAAAACTATTTCTTTAAAAACAGCAATTTTCAACAGTCAATTAGCAAACAGTACATTACAATACACCACTTCCAAGAGATCAATTATTTGGTTTTTTTTTTATTGGTCATTTTATTTCACTTACATCCTAAATTTTCATATGTAACTAACCTTAATATTAATGAAAATGCAATCATTCATAATTAGTATACTTAATACAAATTTAAAAGTTTCCGTAACAGTTACAGTTATCGCCCTGACCAAATAAAAATGGTTTTCAAAAAATTAATTAAGCTGCTATAATGGTTATCAAATGTAAATGAATAAGTCAACCTATGGACCCTAATTGTATCTTAATAAAGATTAGCTTGATTTTGAATAGATTAAATATTATCCTGATTTGTCATTTTCAAAGCAGTTTAATAATATTTAATTTATTAAAGTGTCAGCGAATATTTACAAAAATTAAACTAGATCTGTAGTTAGCCTTTTCATATAAGTTTCCTACTAGATTTATACTTGCATTTCATGATTCATATACACCACGTAATTCGTTTTTTAAAAACTATTATGATTTACTGAGGACAATCACTGTAACTGCTTTGAAACATTCATAAAAAGGAATAAAAATATTTACAAACCAAAAGGGAAGTATTTTAACCTGAAAATTTATCTCAACCATTGATCTATGCCAAACAGTAATTACAGCAATTAAACATGTATCAAATGTAATTTATGTGTTTGCATTAACAGCCTTGAGTGAAGAACATATAAAATCTGATTAGTAAAATTCAGCACCAATCTGTTAAAATTGTACTGTAAGTACAGGTTTTAGACAAACAATTATTGTAACATAATTTTATTCAAGTATAATACATGCTGAAACCAAGCTGTTTAAACTAACAAATACTTTTTTGTAACATCTGCATTTTGATTATAGTTCTGTTTCCTTTTTCTTGATCTTACATTTTCATTAAAGGATAAGAAGAAATACTTCAGGGGGTCAATCCACAAATCATTTCTAATTATGTGTGCAACATAATCATTGATTATATCCTTTGTATTTAGATACCACATAAAAAAAATTCTTCCTGAATGTTTTACATTACCATCAACAAGTGTATTAACAAATTCCTGCTTGAATTGAATAGGGGCAAAGACATTGTAATCTCGAGCTGAAACAAACTAGCTGTAACAAACATACAACACACTACATACACACATAATAAACCACTCAAGCAATATTTCTTTCTTAAACGATGGTTGTCGAAGTATGGGTTGTTGGTAAAAGTAAAAATGATTTCGAAGCTGTTATATAAACATGCAATATCTTGCACTACAATGCTAGTCAAGTACACCAAAAGATGTTCATCAAATAGATCAGTTAAATAAGGATGATTATGAATCTAAATGTGTTAAGATAAACCTATTTTAAACAATTATAATAATTCTTGTAAAGGATACTGCATGCTGCCAGACATTTGGAATACCATCAGTAATTCCAAATTCTTTTCTTTTCTGGATCTCTTCTTTATTATGCTCAATTTCTTGATCAACTTTGTCAATATCCATCGATACATTTTCAGTATAATCCTCTACAACAACTTTGCTGGAATCAATTGTGATGGAGGAATATGCCATTGTCACAAATATTTCACAATCTTTACTATTTATTCTCAAATTGATTATCGAGAACGTAAAACAAACAGGAAATTCACAAAGAAATGCAAGAAATCAGACGCTTTGACACGACCGCTCACTGCGCCTGATCTAGAAGTATGACAAGAAGCGCTAAATTTAAATTCAAGAAGTATCACCGAAATTACAATCTGTCATACAAAAGGTCCTGCCTACATCCATTTATTATACATATTTTGTCCAATAGTATTTGTGGTCTGACCATCAACCAAGATGATATTCCAGTTCTAAATTTAATTCAAAACAACAGAAATTACTCACGTTCATTCTAACCATTTTGTGTCCCTTCTGAGCTTCCTCTTAATACAGTTTGTTCCAGGTGCATTTCGTTAACACAACCCATTGTGAAATGAATCTTATTGGTTAGTGCATGCTTAGTCCATGATAGTCTGGCTTATTTTTGTAGGTGTAGAAATACCAGCGGAGATACCCTAAAAAAACGTGGTCGGGAGTAAGAAAACAGTATATCTGCCCAATTAGATTATTGCCCAAGTAAACGTTTAAACATTAGCGCAGTGTTAGTACATATTAGTGAACTTCGTTAGTACAATGTTGCTTTTCGAGCAATTAAAAGAACGCGAAGAGTTGGTGAGTTCCAGGGGACGGCTAAACGGCTAAAACGGTTAAAAACAATTATCTTTCGCCAAATGGGACACCGCTATTTGACAAAGTACCTTACCGAACAGTACTAAGCCGTACATTTGATCCAACGGAAGGTGGCTTATAACGTTAGCGATACGTTAAACTTTATTACTCACGTCACTTATTTTAGAAAACAAAATTTTGTAAAACGACAATTACGATTAAAATTCCAGAAGAGCCCAGTGTGTTTCAGTTAAAAGGTGCCAGTAGCAATGTAAGAGATATTGAAATACTATCTATATTATTTATGGTGTAAGTATCACGATACTAATCGTAAAGTCTGATTCCTATTTCGACTAGGCTAGAACTATAATAAGGGTATTGTTAGAACTAAGTGTAGTTTACCTATAATTTTGCTGATTATTACTCAAAATTCTGAATCAGCATACCTACGTTAAAAATTTGTAAGTTGGCACTTACCGTAATTAACTAAAATTAACTTCAATTCGTATTTGGCGAACCCTATACGTAATATCTTGGTACTCATTTGTTGAATAGTACGATTCAATGAAAGCAAATATAATAATTATATTCACATTCATAAGAACAATAATTGGAACCTCATTCGCACAGTTCAACAAACCCATTTAAAGGTATAGTCTTCTATGTACAATAGATGTACATATATATATATATATATATATATATATATATATATATATATATATATATATACACACACATATGTGTCCGTACAGCTGTAGAATGTCAGGAACCCTACCTACACTTTTAACACGCTCACTGCGTTACCAGTTATGTGTAACTGGTAAGTAGTTTTCCATTGCAACGGTACAGAAATCTGTCATTCTCGTCCACCTAACGGGGACACCAGAGCATTTATTATCTGAGACAGAGATGTGTTACAGGCAACTGAATAATTCTCACGATCTGTACTATCTGTTCGTTAGCACGATTACTACCAGATTCCAGTATCCGGTAACGCACTACGCAGGTAATTATGCCGTTATTAAACTTACCAGACACTCGTATCTGGTAGGATAGTTTGTGCGAATTTAGTGAACTTGTTTAACGTTTCAACTACTATAGGTATTAATTGAAGTTAAATTTTGTAAAAACGAGTAATCTTTTAAAATACAGAAGTAGATACGAGCGAAAATAATTTTCGTACAATGTAGAAACGTACGTCATAAAAGAAAATCATATGTGAAGTAGCAATTAGCCACAGTACAGGAATAATTTTGTATATCATTTAATCCATCATACTCATTAGTAAAATCGTAAATACAGAAATTTTAAATCATTTAGCACCGAAAATAGAAACTAGTAAGCTTAAAGCATAATACTAAATGTTTAAATAACAGATACTTATTTAAGGTAACTTTTAGAAACAGTAATCAGATAAAATGGTGTAATCCATTATGTATCGATTTTTGCACGTTACAATGTTATACCTGCATAGGTGTTACAATAATATAATATGTTCGCGAATAAGAAATTTTGTATTAAAATTAAGCCAATAGTAACCATTTATGTGTTGTCTTGATTGTTAAAGCTAATTGAACATAAATCACACATTATTTTAACTTGAAACACAGAAATTATTAGGTACATATGATATTAGTAATTCACCAAAAATTTAATTTTAAGAAAGTACCCTGAATTTTAACATTAAAATTGAAATCTTGACAACTACAATATAAAATGTAGCATTTACGATGAACTTATCTCACATGTAAGTGAAGATACAAAGTAAGAAATAGTTTAATATTTAATATTGTTTGTTTTTCTGTACTCAAACTGAAAAAATAATCCTAAAATCTGATGCTAGTTTCCTATTTTGTATATTAGTTTTGTGAATAATTAAATATTCCCCCAATCCTATACAATAGAAAAAATTTAAGCATTAGATAAAGGTCTTTTGTTTAATCGTGTTGCGCAGGTAGACACATATCTTTAAATTGATTGTGTGGAACTTTCAATATTCTTACATTATTTCTGCACTAACTGGTTTCAAACTGATTGTTATCTACATTTTATTGCACGTCACAATTACAAAATAATAATTTAAACTAACAATTAACAATTTACATTTCAGTAGTGTAATTTTTTGACATTTCTTTCTTAAAACAAATGTTATATTTATTTTTATTTACTACATCCAGTGGGCGTTGCTTAACACGATAGTTTGCAAACAAATCGATGTTTCAAATTCGGACTCGTTAGGTATATACGAAGTAGCCCTTAAAGAGCCCGAACACAGCTGCCACTACTTGGGCTACACAAGGTCACGTTAGTATATTCAGACAAACTGTATATAAAAGCGAGATTATGGTATTTCAACGCAATACAATATATTCTTGCTGGTTTATACATATATATATATATATATATATATATATATATATATATATATATATATATATATATATATATATATATATATATATATATATAATACATATAAATTAAAATATTTTAAATACTTGTGTTATTGAAAGGTGAATTTCAGATGTAAATTAACTATAATTAATATCTTTAAATGCACAAACAAAAAGATTATCTCGAATGGGAGCATTTAAATGTGTATTACATTTTATACAAATTAACTAGAACAGTCAATTCATAAGTATTTGACAGCAACACATTTGTATCAAAGTATGATTGTTTGAATAATATCAACAGATGAAACAATCAAACAGGTACACATAACCAACTGGCATGAGTACACTGAAAATAAAATAAGATGGATTTGTTGGTCACTTATGGCATTACGGCCACATAAGTACATCACAGGTTAAAATATGACTTTCCCATAATGTATTCACCTACACTACCTCATCGAACAGCATGAAAGTAGTGGTTTTAAGTTTTCTTGTTTGCTATTAAAATTATATATATATATATATATATATATATATATATATATATAATATATATATATATATATATATATATATATATATATATATATATATATATATATATATAAATTTGTTCTTAGTTTAGTTTTTAAGGTCTTCAAGAGATTCATTAGGATCACTTCATTTTAAACAAATATTCATTTCACAAAGGTTTTATATTTTATACATGTACAAACTACTACATAAATATGTTATCTCAATTATAAACCGAACAAAAAAAAAACAAATTAACCACAACAAACAATTCAATTGTATTTAGACAGTAACACATTCATACTGAAGTACAATTGTTTAGATACCCTCAACTGTGTGTAATATCCAATACTTATCAAAATTGTATCATATGAAAATGTAATCAACAAATGACAAAAATTGGTTACTACAGGTACAATGATTTCATCCAAATTACTCTTACAACCCTACTATCACTTTAAATGTAGTTCAATCAACAGTAAATCTAACATTAAAATAGAAAATGCAGTCAAATTTGTGAAATCCTATACTGTAACTTTTTAAAATAGTCAAAAAGATCATTTGTATATTAAAAATGAACAAAGTCATCAATCGATTATTAGTATTTTTATGTTCATACAGAAATAGTTCTAACTAACATTTATATTTACTAAAGTAAGAAGATACAGTTACAGTAAAATTTTAACTATTACTGGTTTTACACTTAAACCAATTGTATGCAGAAATAATTTAAAAACTGTATCCAATAGGTAATTGCAGTTATATAACGAACAAATTAATATCAAACTGTCAATCATCCTTATTTTAGCAAACTATAACACACTTTCTATTATTGATCTAATAGTATAACAGTGGTGATTATGGAAAAAATGCATAAGACTATTGTAATCAGTTTCAAAACATTTACCAAATTTCAGATTACCTATATCTAAGTAATCCAAAAAAAGGCTAGGAACATAACTAACCACTTAACCTAATAAATTCTTCTTTGCTTCATTTGTAATTTGTTCTTCAGATTTCCTTTTGCTTGAGGGTTCATTTGCATTATACGATAAGAGAAAATATTTTAAGGGATCGACCCATAAATCACTTTTGATAATAAGTGCAATGTAATCGTGCGTTATGTCTTTCGAATTTTGATACCAAGCAAAGAATTTTTTTCCAGGATGATGTGTATCATGGTCATATAACACAGTAATGAAATCTTGCTTAAACTCAATTGGGGTACAAACACTGTGATCCCGAGCTAAAATAGTCTAAACATAATAATAAATATTAAACAGCCGAGTACATACATGGTATACCATACAAAAAGTACTTCTTGCTTAAGCATTCATTCATAAAATATGGGTTTTCCAAAAAAGTAAATATTATTTCAAAACAACCTGGTGTACGTGGAATATCTTTTACCATAATCCTATTGAGGTACACTAAAAGATGATCATCAAATAGATTGATCAGATAGGTATGATTACGAAACTGTAAACTGTTAAGGAAAAATATTTATGTTGAATCAATTATAATAATTATTGGAAAGGATACAGCATTTTGCCAGAAATTAGGAATACTATCAGTGAGTTGACAGCGTTTTTCTAAGCAAGAACGATTAAGTAAAATATTATAAGGAAGGTATGTTGCATTGTAATCCTTCATCTCGTGATTCAACTTTTCAATTTTCATTAATGCTTCTTCAATATATTCCAATAGACTTTTGTTTGGATTATTTGTAGAAGAACCTGACGCCATTGAATTAGAAATATTTCCTACACTATATGTTTTAAAATGATTTACTCTAAATCAGACCGTTAAAAGTGGTTGTAGTACTACGCTAATAGAAGTTACTTCTCATCTAACGGAAACGCACAGAAAACCGCGAAATTTGAATTCAAGAAATGTAATCAAAATTTATCTTAAATAATTTAAAGTCACGCACAGTAATTGCTCCATTTACAAAACTATAACTGGAATGTCCTAGATCAAAGTTATTGCCAACATCTCTTTATTATTTCATTATCTTATGAATAGCAAACATTATATATTTATATTAATGTTTGTATCTTTACTATGTACATAGTTACATTAAAATATGCAATTTCGATGAATACTTAATAAAATTAGATGAAATGGAACTTGAAGCAATTTTGTATATAGACATGTACTGATTTTAACTTGTGCAGAGACCGCCTAATTTAAACTTTGTTTCGAAAAAACTCTCAGTGCCTGTATCCAGATACTTTGACCACATACAGGGTGATTCGTGAGGAACTCCCCGTGTTTCAGGAAATAATAGATCTAATCAATTTAACACAAAACTGTATGTATACGTACCAATCATATCCTTAAGAGAATGTTATAGCAATGACCGAGAAGTATAACATTAAATCGATATAATAGATAAGTAAGTATGCAAGATTAAGTTAACACGTTCACTGCGTTACCAGTTATATGTAACTGGTAAGTAGTTTTCCATTGCAACGGTACAGAAATCTGTCACTCTCGTCCACCTAACGGGGACACCAGAGCATTTATTATCTGAGACAGAGCTGTGTTACAGGCAACTGAATAATTCTCACGATCTGTACTATCTGTTCGTTAGCACGATTACTACCAGATTCCAGTATCCGGTAACGGACTACGCAGGTAATTATGCCGTTATTAAACTTACCAGACACTCGTATCTGGTAGGATAGTTTGTGCGAATTTAGTGAACTTGTTTAACGTTTCATCTACTATCGGTATTAATTGAAGTTAAATTTTGTAAAAACGAGTAATCTTTTAAAATACAGAAGTAGATACGAACGAAAATGATTTTCGTACAATGTAGAAACGTACGTCATAAAAGAAAATCATATGTGAAGTAGCAATTAGCCACAGTACAGGAATAATTTTGTATATCATTTAATCCATCATACTCTTTAGTAAAATCGTAAATACAGAAATTTTAAATCATTTAGCACCGAAAATAGAAACTAGTAAGTTTAAAGCATAATACTAAATGTTTAAATCACAGATACTTATTTAAGGTAACTTTTAGAAACAGTAATCAGATAAAATGGTGTAATCCATTATGTATCGATTTTTGCACGTTACAATGTTATACCTGCATAGGTGTTACAATAATATATAATGTTTGTGAATAAGAGATTTTGTATTAAAATTAAGCCAATAGTAACCATTTATGTGTTGTCTTGATTGTTAAAGCTAATTGAACATAAATCACACATTATTTTAACTTGAAAGCCAGAAATTATTAGGTACATACGATATTAGTAATTCACCAAAAATTTAATTTTAAGAAAGTACGCTGAATTTTAACATTAAAATTGAAATCTTGGCAACTACAATATAAAATGTAGCATTTACGATGAACTTATCTCACATGTAAGTGAAGATACAAAGTAAGAAATAGTTTAATATTTAATATTGTTTGTTTTTCTGCACTCAAACTGAAAAAATCATCATAAAATCTGATGCTAGTTTCCGATTTTGTATATTAGTTTTGTGAATAATTAAATATTCCCCCAATCCTATACAACAGAAAAAATTTAAGCATTAGACAAAGGTCTTTTGTTTAATCGTGTTACGCAGGTAGACACATATCTCTAAATTGATTGTGTGGAACTTTCAATATTCTTACATTATTTCTGCACTAACTGGTTTCAAACTGATTGTTATCTATATTTTATTGCACGTCACAATTACAAAATAATAATTTAAACTAACAATTAACAATTTACATTTCAGTAGTGTAATTTTTTGACATTTCTTTTTTAAAACAAATCTTATATTTATTTTTATTTACTACATCCAGTGGGCGTTGCTTAACACGATAGTTTGCAAACAAATCGATGTTTCAAATTCGCACTCATTAGGTATATACGAAGTAGCCCTTAAAGAGCAAGAACATAGCTGCCACTACTTGGGCTACACAAGGTCACGTTAGTATATTCAGACAAACTGTATATAAAAGCGAGTTCTGTAGCGTGGTGACAAGAACCACTCTGTATATACTGCACATGTAAAAGGTATATTATGGAGCCAACCCTAAAATTCATATTTACGCGTTTTGTCATATGTACAATCATATTCTGATGAGATACACATGGGTACCTTAGAAAACCCGCAGCCGGGCTAATGGCTATTATCTTTACTAATTAGCATACAGAGATATTGATGATTATGTACACCAGTTCATCAACCACCCAAGCTTTTAACAAAACCTATTTAAAAGCCAACATCGAACCTAACACATCGATCTGCGGATCAAGCTTTAACCAAAATCTAACAGCTATACAGAATAACCGGGTCACTGATTATAAGAGCAGATACACTTTACTATTAAACTGCTACATTATCAGTTGCGGTGTAAGCTCATTGGTGTATATTATAAGTGTTGCATGCACACACCCATAATTATTATTTGAATTACATGGACAAAATCCATAACAAAAGCAATTATAACCAAGTTTTTGAATAATTAGATATTACTCTATTAAATGTATTTTAAATCAGCGTTCACACCTTAGCATAATGGGTCGTATGTGTCGCTGGTTAACAGTAATCATACCAACTGTATTATTCAGTACGTTTTGGGTATAGGGTCTTGTAACAGAACTGTTAATTTTACCTATCTTTCATTTTGCAATTTTAACTTGTTCGTATCCATACAGATTACTTTTCATCTCTTATTAATCACTTGGTTATTTTAAAATCCTTAAGCTTCAAATCACAATTTCACACCTTCTCATATTGTTTTAAATTATTTAGTTCTGATTAAGATATAAAGATTCCAAAATATTGGCTAAGGTAATGAAAGTTAACAGTTCTGGTACCAGGCCCTACGCCTAAAACTTGCTTTACCTGATTATTGTATTTCAACGCAATACAATATATTCTTGCTGGTTTATATATATATACATATATATATATATATATATATATATATATATATATATATATATATATATATATATATATATATATATATATATATATATATATATATATTATTATATATATATATATATATATATATATATATATATATATATATATATATATATATATATACACATACATATATAATTAAAATATTTCAAATACTCGTGTTATTGAATGGTGAATTTCAGATGTAAATTAACTATAATTAATATCTTTAAATGCACAAACAAAAAGATTATCTCGAATGGGAGCATTTAAATGTGTATTACATTTTATACAAATTAACTAGAACAGTCAATTCATAAGTATTTGACAGCAACACATTTGTATCAAAGTATGATTGTTTGAATAATATCAACAGATGAAACAATCAAACAGGTACACATAACCAACTGGCATGAGTACACAGAAAATAAAATAAGATGGATGTGGTTGGTCACCTATGGCATTACGGCCACATAAGTACATCACAGGTTAAAATATGACTTTCTCATAATGTATTCACCTACACTACCTCATCGAACAGCATGAAAGTGGTGGTTTTTAAGTTTTTCTTGTTTGCTATTAAAATTATATATATATATATATATATATATATATAATTGTTTTTAGTTTAGTTTTTAACGTCTTAAAGAGATTCATTAGGATCACTTCATTTTAAACAAATATTCATTTCACAAAGGTTTTATATTTTATACATGTACAAACTACTACATAAATATGTTATCTCAATTATAAACCGAACAAAAAAAAAAACAAATTAACCACAACAAACAATTCAATTATATTTAGACAGTAACACATTCATACTGAAGTACGATTGTTTAGATACCCTCAACTGTGTGTAATATCCAATACTTATCAAAATTGTATCATATGAAAATGTAATCAACAAATGACAAAAATTGGTTACTACAGGTACAATGATTTCATCCAAATTACTCTTACAACCCTACTATCACTTTAAATGTAGTTCAACCAACAGTAAATCTAACATTAAAATAGAAAATGCAGTCAAATTTGTGAAATCCTATACTGTAACTTTTTAAAATAGTCAAAAAGATCATTTGTATATTAAAAATGAACAGTAAAAGAAGTCACCAATCGATTAATAGTATTTGTATGTTCATACAGAAATAATTCTAACTAACATTTATATTTACTAAAGTAAGAAGATACAAATTTTCAGTTACAGTAAACTTTTAACTATTACTGGTTTTACACTTAAACCAATTGTATGCAGAAATAATTTAAAAACTGCATCCAATAGGTAATTGCAGTTATATAACGAACAAATTAATGTCAAACTGTCAATCATCCTTATTTTAGCAAACTATAACATACTTTCTATTATTGATCTAATAGTATAACAATGGTGATTATGGAAAAAATGCATAAGACTATTGTAATCAGTTGCAAAACATTTACCAAATTTCAGATTACCTATATCTAAGTAATCCAAAAAAAAAGGCTAGGTACAGAACTAACCACTTAACCTTATAAATTCTTCTTTGCTTCATTTGTAATTTGTTCTTCAGATTTCCTTTTGCTTGAGGGTTCATTTGCATTATACGATAAGAGAAAATATTTTAAAGGATCGACCCATAAATCACTTTTGATAATAAGTGCAATGTAATCGTGGGTTATGTCTTTCAATTTTGATACCAAGCAAAGAATTTTTCCAGGATGATGTGTATCATGGTCATATAACACAGTAATGAAATCTTGCTTAAACTCAATTGGGTACAAACACTGTGATCCCGAGCTAAAATAGTCTAAACATAATAATAAATATTAAACAGCCGAGTACATACATGGTATACCATACAAAAGTACTTCTGTTAAGCATTCATTCATAAAATATGGGTTTTCCAAAAAAGTAAATATTATTTCAAAACAACCTGGTGTACGTGGAATATCTTTTACCATAATCCTATTGAGGTACACTAAAAGATGATCATCAAATAGATTGATCAGATAGGTATGATTACGAAACTGTAAACTGTTAAGGAAAAATATTTATGTTGAATTAATTATAATAATTATGAAAAAGGATACAGCGGTTTGCCAGAAATTAGGAATACTGTCAGTGAGTTGACAACGTTTTTCTAAGCAAGAACGATTAAGTAAAATATTATAAGGAAGGTATGTTGCATTGTAATCCTTCATCTCGTGATTCAACTTTTCAATTTTCATTAATGCTTCTTCAATATATTCCAATAGACTTTTGTTTGGATTATTTGTAGAAGAACCTGACCATTATTAGAAATATTTCCTACACTATATGTTTTAAAATGATTTACTCTAAATCAGACCGTTAAAAGTGGTTGTAGTACTACGCAAATAGAAGTTACTTCTGATCTAACGGAAACACAGAAAACCGAAATTTGAATTCAAGAAATGTAATCAAAATTTATCTTAAATAATTTAAAGTCACGCACAGTAATTGCTCCATTTACAAAACTATAACTGGAATGTCCTAGATCAAAGTTATTGCCAACATCTCTTTATTATTTCATTATCTTATGAATAGCAAACATTATATATTTATATTAATGTTTGTATCTTTACTATGTACATAGTTACATTAAAATATGCAATTTCGATGAATACTTAATAAAATTAGATGAAATGGAACTTGAAGCAATTTTGTATATAGACATGTACTGATTTTAACTTGTGCAGAGACCGCCTAATTTAACTTTGTTTCGAAAAAACTCTCAGTGTCTGTATCCAGATACTTTGACCACATACAGGGTGATTCGTGAGGAACTCCCCGTGTTTCAGTCTATAAAAATGAAAAATAACTATATTAGGATTAAGAATATTATCGCTGGTACCTCAGATTTAAACAGTTTAGGCATAACGCGGGTTTATTTTCACAGTCATCACATTATGTAATTAAAAATTATTAATAATTTTATTAAATACATAAATGAAAAGGTTACCTCGAGTAGGATTTGAACCTACGACCTATACTTTGCTAGAGTACCGTGCTAACCAACTGCGCCATCAAGGTTCAAGCCCCAATCGATGTAAATTTTATCTACCAAAGTACAAGGAGCAAAACTATTTATGTCATGAGTAAAATTATGGTTATATGGCAATTCTGACTCCAAAATATTCTCAGTCTCTATTTCTGGTAAATTATATTGCAGTTCACATACCAACTGAACAATTTTTACCTCGGAAAGTCATTTTTACATAAACGTTGTAAACTTAATACAAGTTCACTAAATTACAAACTATCCTACCAGATACGAGTGAATCTTAAGTAAATTATAAATAACGGCATAATTACGTAAAATGTCCGATTTTACACGGATACTGGAATCTGGTAGATAATCGTGCTCAACGAACTCTAGTATCAGTATCAGATACGTTGAAATTATTCTAGGTATCCTGTAACTACAGTCTTAATAATAATAACATTTTGGATTGAATACTTGAGATGACAGATTTAGATGAATGGAATAAGCTATTATGCGTTACTCAGACATTATGATGTTAACTTGTAAGTAGTTTCCTATTAACGTACAGAAATCTCAGTGTCTCGACCTATACTTTGAACATATTACGTGTATCGCCATCAGTGAACCCGTGTTTCATCTATAAAATGCATAACCTATATCTATTATATCGATATTAATGTTATACTTCTCGGTCATTGCTATAACATTCTAGCTTAACGGATTATGATTGGTTCACGTATACATACAGTTTTGTATTAAAATTGATTAGATATATTATTAATCACTAAATGAAAACTACCTCGAGTAGGAGTTCCTCACGAATCACCTGTAATGTACCGTGCTAACCAGTATCTGGATACAGACACTGAGTAGTTTTATCGAAACAAAGTAAGATCTAGAATTATTCGGTACCTGTCACAGTTAAAATTATGTTACATGTCTATATACAAAATTGCTTCAAGTTCCATTTCATGGTAAATTATTATTACAGTATATCATCGAAACTTGCATATTTTAATCGTAACTCATGTACATAGAAAGATGCAAACATTAATAAAGTATCATAATGTTTGCTAACTTCACTACAGATAATGAATATTTAATAACGAGATATTGGCAATAACTTTCGGATACTAGGACATTGGTAGTATATCGTTTTGTAAATGTGAGCAATTATTGTGCGTGAACACAGTTTAAATTATGTTTAGGTAAAGTTTCTGATTACAGTTTCTTGAATTCAAATTTACGCGGTTCTTCTGTGCAAGTTTCATACGTGTAGATCAGAAATCTGTCATTCTCATTTAGTGTAGTACTACAAACATTTTTAACGGTCTGATGTTAGAGTGAAATCATTTTAAAATCATATAGTGTAGCTATCTAATATGATTCTAATGTCAATGGCGTCATGTTAACATTCTACAAGATATGATTGTAAACATACAGTCTATTGTGAATATATTGAAGAAGCATTAATTGAAACATTGAAAAGTTCCGAATCACGTAGATGCAAGGTATCTAAATGCAACATGAAGTTCTTTTATAACAATATTTTACTTAATCGTTCTTGCTTAGACAAACGCTGTCAAACTCACTGATAGTATGTCCTAATTTCTGGCAAAATTGCTGTAAGTCCATTTCAATAATTATTATAAGTTGATTCAACGAATAAATGCATATTTTCCTTAACTATGTTTACAGTTTCGTAATCATTAACCTATCTGATCATATCTAATTTGATGCATCATCTTTAGTGTACTCAATATAGAGATTATGGTAAAGATTTTCCACGTACACCAGGTTAGTTTTGTAAATAACTATTTACTTTTGTGAAAACCTCATATTTTATGGAATGAATGCTTACAAGAGTACTTTTGTATGGTAATATTTCCATGTATGTACTCGGCTTTTTAGATATGAATGTAACTTATTATGTTTAGTACTATTTTAGCTCGGATTTACAGTGTTTGTACCCCAATTGAGTTTAAGCAAGATTTCATTACTGTGTTATATGACCATGATACACATCATCCTGGAAAAAAATTCTTTGCTTGGTATCAAAATTCGAAAGACATAACGCACGATTACATTGCACTTATTATCAAAAGTGATTTATGGGTCGATCCCTTAAAATATTTTCTCTTATCGTATAATGCAAATGAACCCTCAAGCAAAAGGAAATCTGAAGAACAAATTACAAATGAAGCAAAGAAGAATTTATTAGGTTAAGTGGTTAGTTCTGTTCCTAGCCTTTTTTTTTGGATTACTTAGATATAGGTAATCTGAAATTTGGTAAATGTTTTGCAACTGATTACAATAGTCTTATGCATTTTTTCCATAATCACCATTGTTATACTATTAGATCAATAATAGAAAGTATGTTATAGTTTGCTAAAATAAGGATGATTGACAGTTTGATATTAATTTGTTCGTTATATAACTGCAATTACCTATTGGATACAGTTTTTAAATTATTTCTGCATACAATTGGTTTAAGTGTAAAACCAGTAATAGTTAAAAGTTTACTGTAACTGAAAATTTGTATCTTCTTACTTTAGTAAATATAAATGTTAGTTAGAACTATTTCTGTATGAACACACAAATACTATTAATCGATTGATGACTTCTTTTACTGTACATTTTTAATATACAAATGATCTTTTTGACTATTTTAAAAAGTTACAGTATAGGATTTCACAAATTTGACTGCATTTTCTAATTTAATGTTAGATTTACTGTTGGTTGAACTACATTTAAAGTGATAGTAGGGTTGTAAGAGTAATTTGGATGAAATCATTGTACTTGTAGTAACCAATTTTTGTCATTTGTTGATTACATTTTCATATGATACAATTTTGATATGTATTGGATATTACACACAGGGTATCTAAACAATCGTACTTCAGTATGAATGTATTACTGTCCAAATACAATTGAATTGTTTGTTGTGGTTAATTTGTTTTTTTTTTGTTAGGTTTATAATTGAGATAACATATTTATGTAGTAGTTTGTACATGTATAAAATATAAAACCTTTGTGAAATGAATATTTGTTTAAAATGAAGTGATCCTAATGAATCTCTTTAAGACGTTAAAAACTAAACTAAAAACAATTATATATATATATATATATATATATATATATATATATATATATATATATATATATATATATATATATATATATATATATAGCAAAGTATATTATTGCGTTGAAATACAACAATCAGGTAAAGCAAGTTTTAAGCGTAGGGCCTGGTACCAGAACTGTTAGCTTTCATTACCTTAGCCAATATTTTGGAATCTTTATATCTTAATCAGAACTAAATAATTTAAAACAAAATGAGAATGTGTGAAATTGTGATTTGAAGCTTAAGGATTTTAAAATAACCAACTGATTAATAAGAGATGAAAAGTAATCTATATGGATACGAACAAGTTAAAATTGGCAAAATGAAAGATAGGTAAAATTAACAGTTCTGTTACAAGACCCTATACCCAAAACGTATTGAATAATACAGTTGGCATGATTACTGTTAACCAGCGACACATACGACCCATTATGCTAAGGTGTGAACGCTGATTTAAAATACATTTAATAGAGTAATATCTAATTATTCAAAAACTTGGTTATAATTGCTTTTGTTATGGATTTTGTCCATGTAATTCAAATAATAATTATGGGTGTGTGCATGCAACACTTATAATATACACCAATGAGCTTACACCGCAACTGGTAATGTAGCAGTTTAATAGTAAGGTGTATCTGCTCTTATAATCAGTGACCCGTTTATTCTGTATAGCTGTTAGATTTTGGTTAAAGCTTGATCCGCAGATCGATGTGTTAGGTTCGATGTTGACTTTTAAATAGATTTTGTTAAAAGTTTGGGTGGTTAATGAACAGGTGTACTAATGTACATGTACATATGATAAAACGCGTAAATATAAATTTTAGGGTGGGCTGCATAATATACCTTTCGCATGTGCAGTATATACAGATTAGTTCTTGTCACCACGCTACAGAACTCGCTTTTATATACAGTTTGTCTGAATATACTAACGTGACTTTGTGTAGCCCAAGTAGTGGCAGCTATGTTTGAGCTCTTTAAGGGCTACTTCGTGTATACCTAACGAGTCCGAATTTGAAACTCGATTTATTTGCAAATTATTGTGATTAGATAACAATCAGTTTGAAACCAGTTAGTGCAGAAATAATGTAAGAACATTGAAAGTTCCACACAATCAATCTAAAGAAATGGGTCTACCTGCGCAACACGATTAAACAAAGGACCTTTGTCTAATGCTTAAATTTTTTCTATTGTATAGGATTGGGGGAATATTTAATTATTCACAAAACTAATATACAAAATAGGAAACTAGCATCAGATTTTAGGATTATTTTTTCAGTTTGAGTGCAGAAAAACAAACTATATTAAATATTAAACTATTTCTTACTTTGTATCTTCACTTACATGTGCGATAAGTTCATCGTAAATGCTACATTTTATATTGTAGTTGTCAAGATTTCAATTTTAATGTTAAAATTCAGCGTACTTTCTTAAAATTAAATTTTTGGTGAATTACTAATATCGTATGTACCTAATAATTTCTGGCTTTCAAGTTAAAATAATGTATGATTTATGTTCAATTAGCTTTAACAATCAAGACAACACATAAATGGTTACTATTGGCTTAATTTTAATACAAAATCTCTTATTCACGAACATTACATATTATTGAAACACCTATGCAGGTATAACATTGTAACGTGCAAAAATCGATATATAATCGATTACATCATTTTATCTGATTACTGTTTCTAAAAGTTACCTTAAATAAGTATCTGTGATTTAAACATTTAGTATTATGCTTTAAGCTTACTAATTCCTATTTTCGGTGCTAAATGATTTAAAATTTCTGTATTTACGATTTTACTAAAGAGTATGATGGATTAAATGATATACAAAATTATTCCTGTACTGTGGCTAATTGCTACTTCACATATGATTTTCTTTTATGACGTACGTTTCTACATTGTACGAAAATTATTTTCGCCCGTATCTACTTCTGTATTTTAAAAGTTTACTCGTTTTTACAAAATTTAACTTCAATTAATGCCTATAGCGTCATCTCTGATATGAACTTAGGCTCTGGTTATTTTCACATTCTTACATTTTATAGGTGTCACTTTGCTGAATCACCACTAAATGGTGATACCATTACAAAGCTGCATCTTACTTATCATGCTTTATTCTGAAAACAAACATATGTTAACAATATTTAAAATGACATAACAAATGAAGTTGTTAAATTGTTTCTTGAGGCGTTGGCTGTCTTTTCAAAATGCCATTGCTGTAGAAGGGTACAAAGTCTCTAGGAAATTTTCTTGTTCTATTTACTAGATGCTAGGCATCATTTTTATGGAAAATTTTCACTATATAATATCGCTTTGTTGTATAAAAGTGATATAAACGCCATTTAAGGCGGATGTAATAGAAATATTTCACTGCACCTACACATTTTTGTAAGTTATATTATATCTTGTTAACCTCGTTATAATTAGAACTTCTATTTCAGGTTTCACACACACAAGAATTTCACATTTCTTCTTCAAAGAAATAAGTGTAACAAATTTAACTACCGCTCGTATTCGATCTTAGAGGTAACACCTTATCATTGAATAAACATCGTTTTCATTCTCTACTTTCGTTTTAGCAACTAACTTGGGTTTCTATACACCTACGTTTCTATATATTTAGTTCATGTTTACATTTGGTTGTCTTAATTGATGTAACAAGGGTATTCGTTCTGTATCTCTTTGGCTTACTGTTTGGATTGTGTTGCTGATAAACTGCGATCAGCTGTAGCTCACGTACTGGGGACTGCTAGCTCGTTGCTTGGCTGCTTTGAAAAACGAATAGCATTCGCAACCACAGGTCAGATCTTTCCTTTTTTTGCATGTATAAATAAATTGCTTCCTACAACGAAAAGAAGTACATTTACCTTAGTTTCGTTAACAAGTATTTGACAAACATCTCACCTCTGAATAAGACCCGTACCTAAATTGCATTCAGCAGGTTACGATAGCCTACAAGGAAATTAAATATATTTATATTAATTATATCAATAAGTATTTGTTAAACATATTTTGGTGATATGTTGATACTTGATTTCAGCTAATTTCAACACAATTTCTCTCATGTTGATCTGCTATATGTTAATTAAATCATTCTTTAAGATTTTAATGCACACCTAAGAATCAACATTTTGAATAATTTTTGTTAATATTAGTTTTATGTGTCACGCCCTTGGCCCTTGGCGAGCTCATGTATAACCTACAATTTTGAATAATTACTTTTGTACTACTAGTTATTTGGTCGTGCGCAGTAGCAGTGTTGCAACTTTTATGTTTATACCAGATGTAACTTTTTATGTATACCAGATGTAATACTGAATCTGAAATATTTACATTACTTTGTAGCTCAAATATATAATATTCTTTTCTTTACTCGAGTATGGATAAGGTTGTTCGGACCAATTTCTGTTTCTAATTTTAAATTTCTAAATTACTATTTTCTTTGTTTCTTGAAATAAAATTGGGATTGAACAAGCTTTTCCAATTGTATTTATATAACTTAATTAAATAGGGGTTTGTATTCAGTTTTGTTAAACGGAAGGCAAGTTGAATTATTTAATTATTTCTTTCTTATAAGTAACTGGGTTAATAAGTTTATTAAATTGACCTTTTCAGGCTAAACTACGTAAGATCTTGCGTCGGCCGGAAGGGGTATTGTTTATTTTTGATATTCTAAACTATAAATTACTGTGGCCATAAAAGACAAGCTCACGGCTTGCCCTCGTATACTTATTTTAATTCAACTTATATTAATTTCTTCTGCTGTATAAGGCCCAAATTCGGCCTCATTTGGAATGTAATTCTCACCTCTGGGTTAGTGCTCCCCAATACGCTCTCGATATCGTTGATCGTATTCAAAAGAGAGCGATTAAGCTTATATATGACCCGTCCTTAACTTCTCACATACAGTCCCTTGAGCATAGAAGGATGGTTTCAGTTCTTTCTTTGTATTATCGTTATTACAACGGCTATTGTGCTGCTGAATTATATTCTTTGATACCATCTCGGGTTATCTTTGCGAGAAACACTCGGTTCGCTCATTCACATCATCAGTATGTAGTACAAATCTCCACTTGTCGTACCAAACGGGCGCAATCCACATTTTTCTACACGGCTTTTAAACTCTGGAATGATCTCCCTAGTTCCTGTTTTCCTCTCACTTATGATATGAGAAAATTTAAGGTAGCTGTTCATAGGCATCTATTGGCAATTCATTATCCCTCTATCCATCCTCCTAAGTGTTCCTGAGTGCTTTAGCACGATAGGCCTAATTTAGCCTGTTCAGGTCCACAATCATAAAAAAAAGCGCACGGCTTGCCCTTGTAAACTTATTTTCACTTATATTTTTTTTTGTGTGACTTGTGGGAATTCCAGAAAGTAAATAAATTTACGTTTGTTGAGGGAATTGTTCACTTACTTATTATTCCTATTACTTACTACCTGTTTCAAGCTTTACAGGCTCTCCCTCTTCCAAGGAATAAGAACCTTTTTCTTTTCCTATTTTCCTTTTTAAAGCTTGTGGCGTCCATTTCGGTTCTTTCCTCACTAACCAAATTCTCACTTCAACTATATTATCGATACCTCCAAAACAACCATGCAATCCGATTGAGTTTTGGCCGAGCTCACTCATTCCTATTATTTTGTTCGGCGTGGTGGTTAGGCATGTAAAACTATCTACTACAGATTACTATTTTTGTTGTTGAAGGTTACAAACCTAAAAATATTTGCACTAATTTGAACGCTATATTTACAATTAATGTTATCCGCGGATTCGTCAACTACTTCGCCTAGTATTGTTAATGCAGAGTTTTTTTTAAATTACATTAAATCACTTCACAACTTAAACATAAACATTTACCCAACTTACAGTGTCTCAAAATCGCTCTTTTAATTTAAATGTGAAACATTTTTTTTTCGCTCATAATGTCTAAAGTCGGCCTTGCATGTTTAAAATATTCTTGCTACGGTTCTACACGAGTACTTGTAAATTCATATTTTGTAACAATTTCTTGGTATGTTCTAAAAACATCTTTAAATGTTTATAAAACATTTAAATATAGTCCTGTTTTTAAAATAGTTTTTAAAAATTGAAATGTATTGTATTATGTAAGCACCCATGCGTCTATTTGTAGAATATGAAGTCTACACTCGTAATAGATCAGATAACATTGGATGTCACTCCTAAGCAAGCCGGCCCTGTATTTTATCTCTACAAATACTGAAATTATCAAAAATGTGCGCTCCATATTTCTAAAAGAAGTTTGGAGCTCGTATGATTAAAAACGGCAATACGTTCCATTACCCTCTACTTCCCTATAACCCTTAATTTCACCCCCCTACAAAAATGTCAAACGCCGCCCTGTGGTATCCACCCTTGTTCAATAAGGAACTAACACCTTCGTGACTATAAAATGCTTCCTTTGGCGGTAGAGCGGTTTCGTTTAGTCTGTCCCATGAATCAATGTATTCGAATGGAAAGATACTCTTGCGCACTAACAAATTAAATTTAGCGTCGTTACTACACGTTGATCTAGTAATAAGCTTTTTATCATTATCTAAGTAAAAGGCTAGCTTATCAATACTACTATTCATAAACCTAAAGGAATCTATAAATCTAAATTTTATGTTGGTATTATGGTGTTATTATGGTAGTCTTGGTAAAGGATATATACTTCTCCTTGTTTAAGGGTAACAGGGATACTTCTCCCAGGAAAGCCGTAGCTAGTTCTCGAATGAGGAAATGGGCATCGTAACCACTCAAGTTATGGACCAGCATATTACCCTCTATTTTAAAAGCGTTCCTTAATTGTATCAGTTATAGTAAATAACACTCCATACGAGTTAAATTACTCTCTAACTTGAGAATATTTTCATTATTATCAACTAACTTATAACTAATATATTGCTCAACTAACCTAATATTTTTCCTTAATATACGAATGTGACGAATTAGTTTATTTCTATGTTTAATCAACTTCATCGCTTTCCTGGTCAGCTCCACTGCTTGAGTGCTCATTTGCGAAATTGATTTCATTGTAGTAGTACATAGTAAAAATGTTGTCCGATTAGGTTTACACACAATATTGCAATAGTAAACACGTAAGCGATTTTATATACACAATAACAAAGTGCAGTATATTCAATAATAATAGCAGCATTACATACACAATTTAGAAGCAGATGATGTCGAAGCAAATGATAGTGATTATAAAATGTTAACTTATATAGATGGGTTGATCCCACGAGCACACTGATCCTGTTTTTAGATTTCTAAGAATTGTAATATAACACCCGTAGATGAACTTTCGCCTCTTCACTCATCCCGTTTCCAAGAACTGATTCTATTTTAAAATTTCTAAGAATTGTAATATGATACCCCTAGAGGGAAAGGAATACCAAGGTTGGTAGATAGAGACTCATAATGTTGATCATAGATTATATCTTCTTCTTCGTTTGCATTTGGCCAATCAATTTAGTTTCAATTTCTTGAGATCGGAAAAATGTAATTCTGCATATGAATGCCAAATTAGAAGTTCATTCCATTCCGTTCAGTCTAACACAACATTATTGCTTTGATCGCAGTTGCCACACCCCATACGCACTACATGGTCGAAAACGTCGGAAACGTCAAAAAAACCTCGAAAACGTTGAATAAATGTCGAAAAAACGTCGAAAACATCGAAAAAACGTTAAAAACATCGAAAAACGTCAAACACGTCAATTTTTATGTCTCCACGAACTATGTTTAAATTTCTAAGAATTGTAATATGATACCCTTGCAAATTTATGTATACGTGGAACTGTCACTTTCCCTTTTGCGCTTTCACTTCTCTAGTAAAAGTAGGTACTTTTAAATTTAGTCATTCGTACTGTCGCCCACACAAGATTCAATTTAGCCAATACAAGAACCATTTTAACCTTGACCTTTAGCATAGACAACAACCTGTCAATCTTCTTATTTACATCAATGATTCTATTTTTAAATTTCTAGGTATTGTAATATGGTACCAATAAACTTTGACCTTGAAAATTCTATCAACTAAGAATTGAGTGAAGAATGGGGCGTGACCTTGATTTTTAGATTGTAGTAGGATACCAATAGATTTTGACCTTGAAGAGATTGACTCAATTTAGCCAAGAACCAGAAGAACAATGGATTTTGATTCTAAAAATTGCTTGAACAAATGAGCGTAACCTTAAAATTTGACACCCTCTAGAAGTCAATGAACTTTTCTCTTGAGACATGGCAATACTGTCAAGTGCACCAGAATCGGAAAAGCTATACTACTTGTGCCATTTTTCATTTGAATGGGGGTGTCGAAGTTAGCTTCCTAAAAAGCATGTTTATTAATATATACGGTGTGTTTTAAGCATTTCAAACAAAAAACTATAAGAACTAAAAGAAAAAAAGTGGTGTGTGGTACACCTTGACCCATCCCCAATTTTATCTCTGACGGGTGCATATGCACTAGACACGCATTTTTTGTAGCAAGCTGAAGGTTTTTCAACTTATTTACCTCTAGTAAAATTTTGAATGGATACTACCTTTACGAGATATTTTTACTTATACGCTGTTAATCCTTTAATAATTTTATTTATTTTGTCCTTGCCTAAACACTGTCTATGGTTTAATGAAATTAGTGAGTTAATTTATACTTTCTACAGTTACTACAATCCATACTCAAGAAATCAACGGTTAAATGAAAAGCATATACTAGAAATAAATTTAATAATAGGAATGAACTAAACTTAAAGAAGTATCTGGTGTGGAACAACACACGACCTTCCAATTCATAAAGTAGACAATAAAAAGAAATAATGAATTTTTTCGGGATAATTATCAACCTTGGTAGTAATAATTCATAGTGAAAACAAGCAACATTGAAAAGACAAAAATAATTACTCTGATGCCCGTTTAAACCATCATCTCAAAGATTGAGATTAATAGACATCAAGACTTAAAAAAATTCCAAAACTGCCCGGTTCTATAAAAATATCGATAATACCGTTTAAGTATCTTCAGTCTTAGTTAATTAATTTTAAGTCTTATGCATTAAGAAACTGTACAAAGAAAAGTTATGTATAATTAAATTACATTTAAAAAACGTGTTCACACATTTTCCTGTAAAGTTGAGCGTTATTCAGATATTGAAAAAACTGAACACTCACTTAAATTTTACATTAGGAATTTTTTTCCCGCCAAACTACGCGTCGTATCAAAAAATTGCACAGAACACAATTAATCGATATGATCTATGTGTCAGTATTTTTATATCTTTGCAATATGCAGCATAGTGCAGACGCATTTGCTGTATCCTGTGATCTCACACAAATGATTTCCGAACCCACCGGAATCACTAAAAACCCTAACCATTCTCCCCTGGACTTATTCCTTACATCAAACCCAGTTGTCAATAAAACAGGAGTCCTTTCCCCACTGTATCAATCAGACCACTGCGTAATCGAAATAACTTCTTCTGTATCAAATCCCACTGTTCTAAAAACAGATAGAACTATGTGGTGTTTTAAATCATCTAGCTGGAGCGAACTGCGAGATTTTTTTGCAACATTCCTCTGGCGTTAGTATTTCTTTGAACGGCCGTCCTCTTCAAACATTGCTCTTTGAATAACTGAAGTTACCTTGATGGGCAAGTCGTAGTAGCTTTAGATATTTCAAAGGCTTTTGACCAGGTTTGGTACAAGTGCTTATTTACCAAGCTCACCTCGTTCGGCTTATCCGAAACGCTCATCTATTGGATTTCCAGTTCTCTTGCAAACGACGTATACGTGTTGTCGTCGATGGCTTCTTTTCGAAATAAACTACTATTAACGCGGGCGTACGCCAAGGATCAGTGATAGTTCCCACATTTTTCATGCTATACATAAATGATCTAATTTCCTCAACAACTAACCCATTCCAGTGCTTTTCAGACGACAACACTCTACATTGTAGTTCTTCTCTGTTTTCCCACGACAATAAGTCTAGTCATGGCATTAAAGTGAAAATGGGAGCCTTAATCAACAGAGACTTAGAACGTATCTTTGAGTGGGGAAGGAATAATCTATTCACGTTCAGTGCCGACAAAATTCAGTGTTACATTGTATCCGCCAAGAAAGACCGATCATTTCCTGCTGTAAATATGAACGGCTTAGATCTCAAGTTTTCAAACTTTATTTCTATGTTAGGGGTGTCCGTATCATCGAACCTTTCATGGGTTGACCACTTTTTCGCAACCAGCAAAACAGCTGCCCGTAAACTGGGTTAAAACAGTACTTCACATCGCAACAACTCCTTTTGCTGTATAAGACTCACATTCGACCACATCTGGCATACAATTCCTACGTCTGGGTCATTGCTCCCCAATACGACCTTGATATGATAAAGGCTTCGTCTCTGACTTCTGACCTACAGTCTCTTGAGCATGGAAGAATGGTTTCGGTTCTTTGCTTGTTCTATCGCTATTAGAATGGCAAGTGGCCCTCCGAAATGCACTACTTAATACCTTCGCATACCATCTTCGCTAGGAACATTCGGTTTGTCCATTCACACCATAATTACACACTAAAAATTCCATCTTGTCACACTAAACGGGCGCAATCTACATTTTTCCACACGGCTACCCAATTGTGGAATTCACTACCCAGTTCCTGTTTCCTCCTAACTTCGATTTAAGTAAATTTAAGGTAACTGTTCATAAAATGTCTTGCCAGCCAAACAATATCCCTAACCCCCTCTCAGTGCTCCTGGGTGCTTCAGTACCTTTTAGCCAATATTAGCCTGTTCAGGAATACTATTAGTAAAAAATGAAGCTGTTTCACAGAATATTTGTTTAAAAACCAAAAAAGCCCCTCTCTGCACCGGATTTTTCCAAACTATAATCAACTCTAAGAGAAATGAAATAAAGCATAAACACACATTTCAAGTACGTATGTAGTATGGTTCTGGACTAATCGTGGATACTAAGACACATCCATACGCACGCACACTAGTGCACACTTACACAATCATACGCAACACACAGACATCATGGCCGATCTTTTCAAAATTTTGTCAAACGTTGTGAAATGAGGTAATAAGTCGATTTGAAGTTAGTGAAAATATATACCATGTCAAATTTATGACAGAAAAAGATTAGAATAAACAGTGAGCAAAATTGAAAAAAAATTATGGCCAATAGAGATAATATTTTGCCATTTTCCGAAATGACGGATATGATTTTAATAATGGGTAGATTTCAAATAAAATTAGTAAACTTCAATTCTGGTACATTGCCTATATTCTAGGAAAATGTAATTCTAACGCTTCATTAGACGTTATGCAGAAATGTATCCAAATCGACACCAACCAAGAAAGATATTTTTCTTAAGTTTAGTTCACCGACTAAAAGAGGGTGGGAAAGTCAACCAGTGGGACCGTGTGGACGGCAACGTATAATTACACCAAATCAGTAGGAGTAAATTTCACAAATAATGGAAAGAAACCCAGGTACTAGCGCTAGAATTATAGCCTCACAAAAAGGAAAACAGGAAAGAGGAAGTAATGTAAGAAGAGGAACAAAGAAAGAACAAGAGGAAGTAACAACCGAAGAGGAAGAAAAAAAAGACTAAGAAGAAAATAGATCATGTTTTTATTTTGAATTGCTAGAAATCTTAACATGTATTTCAATATTTTACTTATTTATCTTTCGATTACCACATTTCTAAATTATTGTGTATGAATAGATGTTTTCTTTCCTGCATCCTTTCTCCTTCCTATTTTTTCCGTTGAACACAAAATTTTCGCTTTTGGTTTGTTTTATACCACAAAATTTTTGGAAAATGCACAATAAGTAAATGTTGATACCTTAATTGTCTTTATCTAGTTTCTTACCGAGTTTAGCACCAGGTCATTGTGTTACTTGCTAGACGATCTCATCATGTGTTATTATCCTCACAAAGTTTTAAAGCCAAATTCTATTCTGGGCAGCATGATTCGTTTGTATTGTCACAATTTTAAGGAAAATAAATAAATTGAGCAGTAATTAATTTATTTAAATACCAGTTACTCCATTTTCCTTTCCAGCACTTTGATTTGAGCAGCAGGAGAAGTGCAAAAAATGAATTTGCAGTTTATGAGAGTGATTAGAATAGGTTCTTAAACCGGCTATTTATTAATAAATTTACAGAAATATATATTACAACTGAGAAAGATATACTCTTATGAAGCAGTGAAAGCAAATTAATCTAAGGTATTCTAGAGAATACTAAAAAACATCAGTGGAAATCAAAATCTTGTAAATATCCACAGCCCGGTGCAACGTAGAATTTACAGGCACTAGAGCTCTTTCTTAAAAGATAAAAATTTTGGGGATTTCTTAGAGGGTAAGCGGGTGTAACAAATTGCACGTATGCATGTAACACTGTCGAAGCAATTAAGTTTCTTGATACTATAATAAGAGAAATAAAACTCAACATGTGTCGTCTAGCAATTATCGAAGACATTTTGTAACGATTCAGGTTGTTTAAGTATCTCTGTGAAATTTATATATAAGACGTCTCACATTTTGGGGTTAAAGATTAATGTTCTTGTCCGCGAGTAAGGAACAAGATTCAACTTGTTACAAATCTGATTTCGCTAATTGATAGCATAACTACTAAAAAAGTGCACCTCCTATTTAGACGTTCATCAAGTAGTTCGCACCATTACCTTTCTTAGAAAAGTAATGCTCCTACTATGTCAACGGTCAAGGTTAAAAAAATTTTTAACGGACACCGTACAGTAATATAGGCGTTATTCACCGAGATTGATAAAATTCCAAATATGTATTTTAGTGTCGTCACAAAATGAGATCAAAATAACAGACGACAAACTTGGCATCCGGCAAACGACATGACGATATCGTATAACCTACTGTATCGTGGAGAGGACCTATTAAAATATAAAGTAAGTAGTTGGAACGTATGAAAAATAATTTCTCACAATATATTATCTATACGTTTTAAAAAAGGTAATTACGTGCTAAGCCTCGTAAACATTCTGTTCTGTTCCGGTTTTTCTACTGGGGCACATTGTTTTTATTTATTCGCCAAGCGGTATTTTTTCAATTTTGGAGGTGGAAGATTTCCTGCCACTAGTTGTTCTTAGTGTGTTTCATAACATTTCTGTGTATTTGGAAAACTATCCATAAAGGTCCACACGGTAGGATGACGTATTTCCAATTCCGTTAGTAAACGTTCTAGGAAAATTTCATCATGATTTTTCGTACGATCTTGATCGTTCAATACTCGGTAGTGTAAATTCCAAGTTTGTGGCTCAAATTAAAGGCGACGTCTTCCATTTCCACGTATGTTTTGTGACGACCAATCCAGCAGTAGTGATTCTTGACGGAATTCCTGTAAAAGCTCTTTCATCTGTATCACTACTGGTACGAAAACCAAGGAAATATTCATGTTGACTTTTAATTGGAATAACGGATTATTATTATAGGACGTCATAGAATCCATGAGAGTTAAATGATTCTTTATGTTTTTTGTTGAATGAAAGAATCAACCTGTTTTGTTAACAAAATCATAGCAAAAGGTTTAAATTTGACAATAACGCCTTAATCTTTGATTTAAGGAGAGACAACAATAGCAATCAATAAATGTCTTGTAACACACTTAGCTACAAAGGTTCCTGGTTTTGGACAATGTAGAAAAATATGGTGTACTGTTAATCGACCAAGAATTTGTCATGGATGCAGCAATGATATGCTCTATGAACAGAAGGGTATTTTTAGTCCATTCTGCATTATTTACGACCAACTTCCAGAAACTATACAACACACTACTGAAAAATGTCCCAATAGCATACTTGACCTTTGTGAGATGCATCAGTAGTCACCACAACCTTTGTAATAGCTAAAAAGACTGAAACAGTTTTAACAATAATATTCCAAGGTTTTCCACGGTTTCCGTTGCTATTTAAAGTAGTAATGGCTGTAATGCATAATAGATTAACTTTGTTAAAATCTATTATCTTTTACTGTAATAAAAAATATATATATATATATATATATATATATATATATATATATATATATATATATATATATATATCGTAGGAAAATTATAAAAAGCATATCTTACTAGTTACTACTTTTTATGTACAATTGATACTAATGTTACTAATACAAGAATTATTCAGTTGGTAAACATTAATGTAAGAGATCTGTGATCACAGTAAAGTGCGATATATATAAGCGTCATAACGAGCAGTGGGATACTCAAAATATAATGTATTAATCAATAACCATGGAGTATTTAAAAACTATTATGGTGAGCTCAGAAGGAACTGTTCATATCTATATCATCATTGAGGCTTTTTACACACATCGCTGGTCATAAGAAGCTACTGTACTATAATAGATCACCAATTCTGGTAGGAAATTTATTGAAGTTTTTTTTTGTACGATGTGGTATGCACATTTAGTATGTGATATGAGAAATAGTTTTAGTTTCTTTCAATAAATCTTCACAACTGATACAAAGTGTAATTATACTATTGTGAGTTATATACAAAAACTATAATTTAATTAAATGTATTTATTACAAAACAAACAAATTATTTCATTATATACATTTAGACATTGAACACAATACAAACAATACAGTATGTTTATGCTATGTGCATGACACATTTTTATACTTGCAAATCTATAAGTAATATTAAGTTTCACCTACATGTAATATTAACAAAATGTTTTCAATGGATTCGATTCAATAAAGATATAAATATGTCACCTAAGTTATTTAAATTAAAAGTATTAAGTAATAAATTCTTGTTTCTTATACCTAGACATTGAAGGCAATGCAATAACAAGACAAACAGAAAAGTACACTTATGCTATGTAGGTATATGACTCACTTCATCTATTCTATTGTAAGCAAAACTTCTTTGTGGGAACTTCAAAAATCTTTAAAACTGATTATACCACCTTCTGTTAAGTAAACTAAGTAACACATTATAAAAAAAGAATCTTCCTATTTATAGGTATACATTGAATATAATGCAACCACACAGACATTGAAGCAAATATGAGAAAAGTATTCTGTGCTAAGCTTAACATTTGTAGTTGAATTATTCAGGCTTATTAAATAAGCACTTATTCGAAATCTGCAAATTGTCAAATTTTTTTACCAATGAATCGAAAAAATCAGAATACATGTAGCTTATATACTTTATGAAAGAAGTTCTATCTAAAGTATGCTGCAATTCATTCAACGCAATTGTAGGATAAAAATAGGAATTAAACATATTTGTGGTAAAAATAAATTTAACATTAGTAGCTGCACTTGTCATTTTGAGTTTATTTAATATTTGCTTATTTTCAGTATTCCACAGAATTGCTGTAAGATCATCTAACCCTGACACCAACAATGTACTACATATATTTAAATCCAGACAATTAATACAATCGGTGTGCCCTGAGAAATGGGATTCCATGGTTGATACATGTACTTTTGTTTTTGTTGATGTTGTTAAGAGACATTTGATAATATTGCCTGTACTAGAACCAATATACACATTTTGGAAAGTAGTGTCCACTTTAATTGACGTTATAGATTGATCACAGGTTAAATGCATTAAGGTCTCACCAGTAACTAGGTTGTAAAAAAAACAGCTATTATCTAAAGATGAAGTCACGAAACGTTGATCAAAACTATCTAAATCAATCTGAATTCCAGTAACTGCTTTAGTGTGATGCTGTAAATTATGTATTTGTATAATTTGTCCAAGTTTATCATCAGTATATTGTGTTAAGTTAAGTAAATGTATAAAATGGTTGACAAGTACAGACCCTTCTTCTGTTCCAATTTAGACATAGTTTGTATCTTTAGAAAACGTAATGCGTGTAATAACGGATGGGTCTACCTGTTGTGCAGTTAATAAAACTCCACAATTAACTTGCCATATGTACAACATTTTATTCGTAGTTGCGGCTAGGTAATTGTTATCAGGTGAAATTTGTATAACATTTGCAGCTTCGGGTAGAAGCAGCTTTCGTGTTTCGATTACATCAGCGTTATTAATTTGCCAAAAATGTAGTAATGGTTTGCCTTTCTCACCAATTAGTAATAACTGATCTTTTGTCATATTTAAAGAGTTTGGTGCTACATCTTTTATATTTTTATATGAATGAATACAGTTGAGTGTAAGGCGTTCCAAACTTGAATGGAACTTTTACAAGACGTTATGACCACCTCTTCAGTTAACATCGCTTCCGACTAAAAATTAAAATTCATCGAGAATGAAATGGCTATATAGTTACTTTACATCAACCTACCATAACTATATGGTTAACTACCTGATAACTTTTAACCGAAAAGTTGTTAGCTAAATAACTAACAAATTTGTATTAATTATGAAAAAGCAAGTTCTCACACTGCACGTTCCCTAAACGTTTTAAAGCAAACTAGACGTCAAACCATCGATACCGACCGATTTTGTAACAAAATCCCTCTATCCAAAACAAAATTTCCCTGTTTAAATAAAACATCCTTCTACAATACTATAGTACTCATATTTGACATGAAATAGGAAATTCTAATAAAATATTGTCTCTTTGAGCAGTAATTAAGGAAAGGAGAACAAGTAGTTCATTTCGGATTTTATTTGTAATTTGTTGACATGAAAACTATTCTAATTTTTGATGCTGTGGGTACATTTTTCGAATGTGCAGCTACAGATGCAACATTGGAAACAATCACTTACATTATTTTTATACAACTCCGAATTAATGCAATTGAATTCAATAAATTTCCCAATCGATTTATTTATTTTGTTTTTACCTGTAGAAGCTAATAAGATTAAAAGTAGCCAGTTTTCTTAATGTTAGACATGTTCATCATAATTTTTTATAATTTGCGAAGCTTATACAGGGTATTTATTAAATCCTCGGCCTTACAGATATTAAATGTAGTGGATAAAATTCCACCTACACCCTAATTCCAAGGCAGATTAATTTAGTTAGAATAATAATTTCCTAAACAATCTAAATGGTTCTCTACCAGATCGTAGAAGAGCAATATGTGGCTTTAAGAACATTGCTTAAGCAAGTTGTTGCTCAATTACACTCTAGATTACATTTCTATTGCAGCAGAATGTAAAATTTTAAACATATCTCTTTACTGTAAGATTTATCTAACTGCGGAATTATTTTTAACAAATTTTCACAATCGGCACCTACATACATATTATCAGAGGGATGGAGACAGCGGGGGAAATTTTTCCGGAGCCTGGCGACACAGAATAAGGGAAAATCTGTTTCTTCCGGATCCATGATCTCGTGTACTGAAAGCGTTCATGTGAAGACCTTAGTTGATTGGGCGACGTTTCGGCAAACACTTATTTGGTATCTTCAGATCACCAACAATCTTGTTCTGTTTCGCGTTATTCCAACTGAACTAAATTCTGCTGTGTGTTCCTTATTAATTATACCCTCGCTGACTTTCATTTTCTCCACGTTCACTGGCTTACTTTATTTTTTCCGTTTTGTTGTTTTTTTCCTTGGATTCGATAAGAGGTCTATTGTGTGTTGTTGGTTGATAGATTTCGTTTTATACCAATTTCCATATGTTAGGGGGTCTCAGCGCGTCGTCTCGGGTATCAAGGCTATTTGGTCATTTTTCGATTTGAACAGCTTCTCTTAATATTCTCTTGGCTAGATGTGCTATTGTTGCTATCGTTTTGGTCTTATCGAAGTTGATGGTTTGTGATGTCGATTGAACATGTTGAGCTAAAGATGAACGTTGTGGCGTTTTTCCGTACTGCTACTTGATGTTCTTCCAGTCTATCGTTGACTCGCCCGTTTGTTTGACCTATGTACACTAGATCTTAGTCTCCACATGGCAGCAAACCGAATGTGCAGACTTCCAAAAAACCCAGCATCAAAACGATATTTAAGACGCATGAAAAGATCGGAAACGTATTGCCTAATCCAGAAACCAAAAGTACCCTAGAAAATCAGGTGACATGTGGGGACTCCCTAACACATGGAAATTGGTATAAAACGAAAGCTGTCAACCAACAACACACAATAGACCTCTTATGAAATCCAAGGAAAAAACAGTAAAACGGAAAAAAGAAAGTAAGCCAGTGAACGTGGAGAAAGTGAAAGTCAGCGAGGGTATAATTAATAAGGAACACACAGCAGAATTTAGTTCAGTTGGAATAACGCGAAACAGAACAGGATTGTTGGTGACCTGATGATGCCAAATAAGTGTTTGCCGAAACGTCGCCGAATCAACTAAAGTCCTCACATGAACCCATTCAGTACACGAGATCAATAAAATCTTCTTGGCATCATTTGTAATTTGTTCTTCCGGTTTCCTTTTTCTTGAAGTTTCATTAGCATTATAAGATTTGAGATAATATTTTAAGGAATCAACCCACAAATCTCTTTTGCTAGTAAGTGCAATGTAATCTTGGGTTATATCTTTTAAATTTTGATACCAAGTAAAGAAATTTTTCCAGGATGATGTGCACCATTATTACCATACAAAAAGTGTATCTTACTTGAAAATCCATTACTAAAATATGGATTTTCCAGAAAAGTGAATATTATTTCAAAGCATCCTGAAGCACATGGAATATCTTTTACCATAATGCTCTTGAGATGCATCAAAAGATGTTCTTCAATTATATTAGTCAAATAGGGATGATTACGAAACTGTAACCTATTAAGAAAAAATATTTATCTTGAATCAATTGCAATAATTAAAGGGATACAGTATTTTGCCAGAAATTTGGAATACAATCTGTAAGTTGACTGCGTTTTTCTAAGCAAGAGCCATTACTTGAAGGATGCTTAGGGCAATATGTTGTATTGTACTTCTTCATTTCAAGGCTCAACTTTTCAATTGTTATTAATGCTTCTCTAATATATTTCATTCGATTTTTGGTTGTATAATTTGTAGAAGAACTTGCCATTGAATTAGAAATATGTTATAAACTGTAATAAGTTCCAAATTAGTTACTCTAATTCTAAACCACAGTTAAAAATGGTTGTAGTGATACAAAACAGACGTAACTGCTCATCAACCGGAAATAACCACAGGAAAACTTAAATTAAAGTAATGTAATTAAAAATTCTGTTAAATAATTTTTAACACACGCATACAGGCAGTAATTTCGTCACTAAATAATTACTTTAATCAATAACTGCAGTACCCTAGATCATAGTCATTGCCCACATCTCAACACTGTTTCATTATTATAAGAACAGCAAGCACAGAGAAAATTATGTTAAACTTTGCATTGAAATATGAAATTGTAACTGGATACCTTAATAAAATTAAATTAAATTTGAAACATGCACATGTACGGGTTGACATGCGCAGAGACCGTCTAATTTGGTGTTTCATGTTGTTTCTAGAAAAACTGCACATTTCACTCTGTCATTAATGCAGCTAGCCCATCTAACTGCAGCAGTGTTCAGATACCTTTACGTCACAAAAAAACCTATTATGTGAACCATAAAACTGAAATTAATAACTTTTTGGGAAACCGAAATATCAGGCAGATATAAAACTTGTTTTATAGAGAAGCGGTAAACAGAGGAACATAGGATTTGGTGCCGATGACAAACTGCGCATGTCTTATCTACATAAATAGGAATTTTTATAAATGGTTTAAATATCACTTTCAATGTAAAACTGCTAGAACGCTGCTGGTGAACTGGTAGCCGTCGACTTCCACGCTGTTGGTACGGGTCCGAATCTCGGTCCATGTAATTTTTTTAGATTACTGTAGTTTTGTTTATCTAATCTATTTTTGTTAGGTTACAGTAGTTTCGTTTATCTTATCTAATTACGTTAGGTTACAGTAGTTGTGTTTATCTTATCTGAAATAGGTACTGGCCAGCGCATTGATCAAGCAGCTACGATGACGTCACAGATCGGCACCACATCCTACGTTCCTCTGTTTACCGCTTATTATTTCATAGTATTCAGTGACGTAATAATTAAAAATAGCGGACAGCCGCCATTTTGTAAATAATTTTAAATGGGATCGTATGGAAAGTAATACCTCATTTGAAAGCTCGTTCCAAGTCCTTTCAACAACATTAAAATAATACTGCTAATCATGAATTTCAACCCAAAAACGCCAATTAATGTTTTGACGTTTTTAGGTTGAAACACATAAATCAGTAGTAATATTTTAATATTGTTAATGTCGTTGCAAAGGACTTGGAACGAGCTTTTAAATGAGGTATTGCTTGACATATGATCCTACTAAAAATTATTTTTAATGAGTACGCCACTGACTACCATGAAAAACGCATATGTGCCTTAGTTCGATTTCCCAAAATTTTATTAATTTCAGTTTTATGGTTCACATAACAGGTTGGAAGGGAGGGGGGCTTTAGACATGTTATAAGATTAAGTTAAATATATATAAACGTAGTACATTTATTTAAGATGCCAACTCATTTACGAAGTAGAGGGAATGTTTTCTTGGTTTTGTTGTATATCCGTGCTAAATGCAATTGACATTCGAAATACGCTTTGAGATTTTTAAAAGCAGTGACTAAAGCATTTGATTATTATGCAGCAAACTATTTGACACTAGAATAGTCTTCATGTCAACAAAATACAAATAAAAACCTTTTTTTAATTATTGCTTTAAAAGACAACCTTTTATTAGAATTTCCTGTTTTATGTCAAATATGAGTACTATACTATTGTAGAAAGATGTTTTATTTAAACAGGGAAATTTTGTTTTGGATAGAGGGACTTTGTTATACAATCGGTTGGTATCGATGGTGTGACGTCTAGTTTCCTTTAAAACGTTTAGGGAACGTGCAGTGTGAGAACTTGCTTTTTCATAGTTATTAAAAATTTGTAAGCTATTTAGCTAACAACTTTTCGGTTAAAAGTTATCCGGACGTTAACCATATAGTTATGGTAGGTTGATGTAAATTAACTATATAGCAATTTAATTCTCGCTGAATTTTAATTTTTAGGCGGAAGCGATGCTAACTGAAGAGGTGGTCATAACGTCTTGTAAAAGTTCCATTCAAGTTTGGAACGCCTTACATTCAGAAAAACTGAACTATTCATTCATATAAAATATAAAAGATGTATACCAAACTCTTTAAATTTGATAAAAGATCAGTTATTACTAATTGCGAGAAAGGCAAACCATTACTACATTTTTGGCAAATTAATAACGCTGATGAAATCGAAACACAAAGCTGCTTCTACCCGAAGCTGCAAATGTTATAAATTTCACCTGATAACAACTACCTAGCCGCAGCTACGAATCAAATGTTGTACATATGGCAAGTTAATTGTGGAGTTTTGTTAACTGCACAACAGACACACCCATCAGTTATTACATACATTACGTTTTCTAAAGACACAAACTATGTCTTAATTGGAACAGAAGATGGGTCTGTACTTGTGAATCATTTTGTACATTTACTTAACTTGACACCATATACTGATGATAAACTTGGACAACTTATACGAATATATAATTTGCAACATCACACTAAAGCAATTACTGGTATTCAGATTGATTTAGATAGTTTTGGTCAACATTTCGTGACTTCATCTTTAGATAATAGCTGTTTTTTTTACAACCTAGTTACTGGTGAGACCTTAATGCAATTAACCTGTGATCAATCTATAACGTCAATTAAAGTGGACACTACTTTCCAAAATGTGTATATTGGTTCTAGTACAGGCAATATTATCAAATGTCCCTTAACAACATCAACAAAAACAAAAGTACATGTATCATCCATAGAATCCCATTTCTCAGGTCACACTGATTGTGTTAATTGTCTGGATTTAAATAAATCTAGTACATTGTTGGTGTCAGGGTCAGATGACTTTACCGTAATTCTGTGGAATACTGAAAATAAGCAAATATTAAATAAACTCAAAATGACAAGTGCAGCTACTAATGTTAAATTTATTTTTACCACAAATATGTTTAATTCCAATTTTTACCCTACAATTGCATTGAATGAATTGCAGCATACTTTAGATAGAACTTCTTTCAAAAGTATATAAGCTACATGTATTCTGATTTTTTCAATTCATTGGTAAAAATTTGACAATTTGCAGATTGAAACTTATTTAATAAGCCTGAATAGTTCACTCAAATGTTAAGCTTAGCACAGAATAATTTTCTCATATTTGCTTCAATGTCTGTGTGGTTGCATTATATTCAATGTATACCTATAAATAAGAAGATTTTTTTTTGTAATGTGTTACTTAGTTTACTTAACAGAAGGTGGTATAATCAGTTTTAAAAATTTCTGAAGTTCCCACAGAGAAGTTTTGCTTACAATAGAATAGATTAATTTAGTCATATACCTACTTAGCATAAATGTACCTTTCTGTTTGTCTTGTTACTGTATTGCCTTCAATGTCTAGGTATAAGAAGCAAGAATGTATTGCTTAATACTTTTAATTTAATTAACTTAGGTGACATATTTATATCTTCATTGAATCGAATCCATTAAAAACGTTTTGTTAATATTACATGTAGGTGAAACTTAATATTACTTATAGATTTGCAAGTATATAAATGTGTCGTGCACATAGCATAAACATACTATGTTGTTTGTATTGTATTCAATGTCTAAATGTATGTAATGAAATAATTACTTTGTTTTGTAATAAATACATTTAATTAAATTATTGTTTTTGTATATAACTCACAATAGTATAATTACACTTTGTATCAGCTGTGAAGATTTATTGAATTACCAAAGGTTTTGAGTTGAAATTGTTTAGGATAAAGTAGATTATGTGTCCATGAGCCTGTTTAAATAAGGTACCTACACTTTTTGAGCAACCAAAGAAACTAAAACTATTTCTCATATCACATACTAAATGTGTATACCACATCGTACAAAAAAAACTTCAATAAATTTCCTACCAGAATTGGAGATCTATTATAGTGCAGTAGTTTCTTATGACCAGCGATGTGTGTAAAAAGCCCCAATGATGATATAGATATGAACAGTTCCTTCTGAGTTCACCATAATAGTTTTTAAATACTCCATGGTTATTGAATAATACATTATATTTTGAGTATACCACTGCTCGCTATAACATTTATTAATGTCACACTTTACTGTGTATCACGGATCTGTTACATTAGTGTTTACCAACTGAATAATTCTTGTGTTAGTAACATTAGTATCAATTGTATATGAAAGAGTAGTAAGATATGCTTTTTTACAATTTTCCAACGATATATATTTTTTTATTTTTACATTCAATAAAAAGATAATAGATTTTAACAAAAGTTAATCTATTATCCATTACAACCACTGCCTATTTATTTTGATTGAAAAGTATCTTCATTAAATACCAACAGAAACCCTGGAAAACCTTGGAATATTATTGTTGAAACTGTTTCAGTCTTTTCAGCTATTCCAAAGGTTGTGGTGACTACTGATGCATCTCACAAAAGTCAAGTATGCTATTGGGACATTTTTCTGTAGTGTGTTGTATAGTTTCTGGAAGTTGGTCGCAAATAATGCAGAATGGACTAAAAATACTCTTCTGTTCACAGGGCATATCATTGCGGCATCCATGACAAATTCTTGGTCGATTAACAGTACACCACATTTTTCTACATTGTCCAAAACCAGGAACCTTTGTAGCTAAGTGTGTTACAAGACATTTATTGATTGCTATTGTTGTCTCTCCTTAAATCAAAAATTAAGGCGTTATTGTCAAATTTAAACCTTTTGCTATGATTTTGTTAACAAAACAGGTTGATTCTTTCATTCAACAAAAAATATAAAGAATCATTTAACTCTCATGGATTCTATGACATCCTATAATAATAACCCGGTATTCCAATTAAAAGTCAACATGAATATTTCCTTGGTTTTCGTAGCAGTAATGATACAGATGAACAGATAGAGCTTGGACAGGAATTCTGTCAAGAATTACAACTGCTGCTGGATTGGTTCAAAAATAATTACTTTGGTCGTCACATAACAGACGTGGAAGTTGAAGACGTCGCCTTTAATTTGCGCCACAAACTTGGAATTTACACTACTGAGTATTGAACGATCAGGATCGTACGAAAAATCATGATGAAATTTTGCTAGAACGTTTACTAACGGAATTGAAACGTCATCCAACCATGTGGATCTTTATGGATGGTTTTAAAGACACAGAAATGTTGAAACACACTAAGAACAACAAGGGAAATCTTCCATCTAAAATTGAAAAAATAGCTTGGCGAATAAAAAAACAATGTCCAGGAAAAACCGGAACAGAACAGAATGTTAGAGGCTTAGCACGTAATTACGTTTTTAAAACGTATAGATAATTATATTGTGAGAAATTATTTTTCATACGTTCCAACTACTTACTATATTTTAGTCTTCCGACAGTAGGATATAATCTCGTGTGCCAAGTTTGTCGTCTGTTATTTTGATCTCATTTTGTGACGACACTAAAATACATATTTGGAATTTTATCAATCTGGGCGAATAACGCCTATATTACTGTACGGTGTCCGTTAAAAATGTTTTTAACCTTGACCGTTATCCTAGTAGGAGCATTACCTTTCTAAAAAAGATAATGGTGGGAACTACTTGGTGAAAGTCTAAATAGGAGGTGCACTTTTTTAGTAGTTATGCTATCAATTAGCGAAATCAGATTTGTAAAATCAGATTTGTAAGAAGTTGGACCTTGTTCCGTACTCGCGGACAAGAACATTTATCTTTAACTCCAAATTATGAGACGTCTTATATACAAATTTCACAGAGATACTTAAACAACCTGAATCATTACAAAATGTCTTCGCTAATTGCTAGACGACACATGTTGAGTTTCATTTCTCTTATTACAGTATCAAGAAACTTAATTGATTCGACAGTGTTACATGCATACGTGCAATTTGTTACACCCACTTATCCTCTAAGAAATCCGCAAATTTTTTACTTTTAAGAAAGAGTTTTAATGCCTGTAAATTCTACGTTGTACCGGGCTGTGAATATTCCCAAGATTTTGATTTCCACTGATGTTTTTTAGTATTCTCTAGAATATCTTAGATTAATTTGCTTTAACTGCCACATAAGAGTGTATCTTTCTCAGTTATAATATATATTTCTATAAATTTATTAATAAATGGCCGGTATGAGAACCTATTCTAATCACTTTCACAAACTGCAAATTCATTTTTTACACTTCTCCTGCAGCTCAAATCAAAGTGCTGGAAAGGAAAATAGAGTAACTGGTATTTAAATAAATTAATTACTGCACAATTTATTTATTTTCCTTAAAATTGTAACAATCCACAGGCATTTTATGTCGATTAAGCGTACCGTACACAACTGATGTGACACAGTACGGCACTGAAAAGACTTGTGCCGTTTGTATTGCTTGTTCGTTCTTCCAAATCGTCCATAAATAAATTAGCTAGAACTGAATTTTTAGATGAAGTAAGTGTTTTTTACGCAGTGTTCCGTTAGGTTGACGACGTCTTCTTGAGGGTGCTACTTTGTTTCAATTATGTCGATTGTCGTCTAGCAATTAGCGAAGACATTTTGTAACGATTCAGGTTGTTTAAGTATCTCTGTGAAATTTGTATATAAGACGTCTCATAATTTGGGGTTAAAGATTAATGTTCTTGTCCGCGAGTACGGGACAAGGTCCAACTTGTTACAAATCTGATTTCGCTAATTGATAGCATAGCTACTAAAAAAGTGCACCTCCTATTTAGACCTTCATCTAGTAGTTCCCACCATTACCTTTTTTAGAAAAGTAATGCTCCTACTAGGTTAACGGTCAAGGTTAAAAACATTTTTAAAGGGCACCGTACAGTAATATAGGCGTTATTCGCCCAGATTGATAAAATTCCAAATATGTATTTTAGTGTCGTCACAAAATGAAGTCAATATAACAGACGACAAATTTGGCATCCGGCAAACGACATGACGATTTCGTATAACGTACTGTATCATGGAGACGACCTATTAAAACGTAAAGTAAGTAGTTGGAACATATGCAAGATAATTTCTCACAATATATTATCTATACGTTTTAAAAAAGGTAATTACGTGCTAAACCTCGTAAGCATTCTGTTTTGTTCCGGTTTGTCTACTGGGACACATTGTTTCTATTTATTCGCCAAGCGGTATTTTTTCAATTTTGTGGAGGTGGAAGATTTCCTGCCACTAGTTGTTCTTAGTGTGTTTCATAACATTTCTGCGCATTTGGAAAACTATCCATAAAGGTCCACATGGTTGGATGACGTATTTCCAATTCCGTTAGTAAACGTTCTAGCAAAGTTCCATCATTATTTTTCGTACGATCTTGATGGTTCAGTACTCGGTAGTGTAAATTCCAAGTTTGTGGCGCAAATTAAAGGCGACGTCTTCCACTTCCACGTCTGTTATGTGACGACCAAAGTAAATTGAACCAATCCAGCAGTGGTTGTAATTCTTGACGGAATTCCTGTCCAAGCTCTATCTGTTCACCTGTATCACTACTGGTACGAAAACCAAGGAAATATTCATGTTGACTTTTAATTGGAGTACCGGGTTATTATTATAGGACGTCATAGATTCCATGAGAATTCAATGATTCTTTATATTTTTTGTTGAATGAAAGAATCAACCTGTTTTGGTAACAATAACGTAGCAAAAGTTGGATTTAAATTTGGCAATAACGCCTTAGTTATTGATCTAAGGAGAGACACAACAATAGTAATCAATAATTGTCTTGTAACACACTTAGCTACAAAGGTTCCTGGTTTTGGACAATGTAGAAAAATATGGTGTACAGTTAATCGACCAAGAATTTGTAACGGATGCAGCAATGATATGCTCTATGAACAGAAGAGTGGTTTTGGTCCATTCTGCATTATTTCGACCAACTTCCAGAAACATAACACACTACTGAAAATGTTAATAGCATACTTGACTTTGTGAGATGCATCAAGTCACCACAACCTTTGAATAAAAGATGAAACAGTTTTAACAATAATATTTCAAGGTTTTCCACGGTTTCCGTTAGTATTTAAAGTAGGTGATTCTCGATCACAATAAATAGGCAATGGTTGTAATGAATAATAGATTGATTTTGTTAAAATTTGTTATCTTTTATTGAATGTAAAAAAAACAAATATATATCCTTGAAAATTGTAAAAGCATATCTTATACTCTTTCATATACAATTGATACCAATGTTAACACAAGAATTATTCAGTTGGTAAAATAATGTAAAGATTCAATAACCATATATTTAAATATTAGGTGAACTCAGAAGGAACTGTTCATATCTATATCATCATTGTGGCTTTTTACACACATCGCTGGTCATAAGAAACTACTGCACTATAATAGATCTCCAATTCTGGTAGGAAATTTATTGAAGTTTTTTTTGTACGATGATAACATTTAGTATGTGATATGAGAAATACTTTTAGTTTTTTTCGTTGCTCAAAAAGTGTTGGTACCTTATTTAAACAGGCTCATAGACACTTAATCTACTTTTATCCTAAACAATTTCAACTCAAAACTTTTGATAATTCAATAGTTCTTCACAACTGATACAAAGTATAATTATACTATTGTGAGTTATATACAAAAACAATAGTTTAATTAAATGTATTTATTACAAAACAAAGAAATTATTTCATTACATACATTTAGACATTGAATACAATACAAACAACATAGTATGTTTATGCTATGTGCACGACACATTTTTATACTTGCAAATCTATAATCAATGGATTCGATTCAATGAAGATATAAATATGTCACCTAAGTTAATTAAATTAAAAGTATTAAGCAATACATACTTGCTTCTTATACCTAGACATTGAAGGCAATACAATAACAAGACAAACAGAAAAGTACATTTATGCTAAGTAGGAATATGACTCACTTCATCTATTCTATTGTAAGCAAAACTTCTTTGTGGGAACTTCAGAAATCTTTAAAACTGATTATACCACCTTCTGTAATAAACTAATAACACAAACAAAAAAATTCTTCCTATTATGGTGCATTGAATATATGCAACCATAGACTTTTAAGCAAATATGAGAGTATTCTGTGCTAAGCTTAACATTTGTAGTTGAACTATTCAGATTTATTAAATAAGACTTATTCGAAATCTGAAAATCAAATTTTTACCAATAATCGAAAAAATCAGAATACATGAAGCTTATATACTTTGTGAAAGAATTTCTATTTAAAGTATACTGTCATTCATTCAACCATTGACTAAACGATTCCTCAATCAACGATTCAACGCAATTGTTGGATAAAAATTGAAATTAAACGTATTTGTGGTAAAAATAAATTTAACATTAGTAGCTGCACTTGTCATTTTGAGTTTATTTAATATTTGCTTATTTTCAGTATTCCACAGAATTACAGTAAAATCATCTGACCCTGACACCAACAATGTACTACATATATTTAAATCCACACAATTAATATAATCGGTGTGCCCTGAGAAATGGGATTTAATGGTTGATACATGTAGGTACTTTTGTTTTTGTTGATGTTGTTAAGAGACATTTGATGATGTTGCCTGTACTAGAACCAATATACACATTTTGGAAAGTAGTGTCTCTGTCGTAACCCAGATGTACCCTATTATGAAACGTGTAATTTGAACTTGTTCGCATTAATGCAAATTCAAGAGACAAAACAATAGCTAAAGGATGCATCTTAATTTGACTGATAAGATGCTATGATTAATTGCTTAAATTGATGTCACCGAGAATAATGCTACTCCGGCTAATGCTAGGCTTACTCCAATTAATAGCTTAAATTTCCCTTACTGGTCGTGATTGAATAATCAGAGTTGATTTACAAATCTGATCTAGAACTCGCAAAATTCTAACCTGATTAAAAAAAAAACAGTGATCGTCTAGGGGGCAAATACCCTACGTTGTGTAATGTGCATGAAATATCGGGAGGAAAAGAATCACCAAGAAAACTCCCTTTATTGCAATAATAATACAGGTAATAAATAACAAACAGGGGATCCCTTTTGGGACCAATCCCTGTCTGCTTTTAGATAAATAATTACATGTAAAGCGTTATACAGGGTGTGGTACAACCGGACATAAACAGAACACAAAAAGAAACAAAGGACATCATTAAATCAAGTTAAAAAGGCGTACCTTACAAAATTTAAATATCACCAAAATAAAATGCAAAGCAATTTCAATAACTACACATAAATGCAATAAACATAAACAGTGTGATCGTATCCACAATAAGATCGTCAATCAATCACCAAAAAAAAAAGGGAAGAGGGTTATCCCGACCATGTGGCCCTTTTGTTAAACCAATCATGGCGGTTTTTAACACCCAAATACATTAAGCAACCTAGTAATACATATTACAAATTCAGCATACATAAAAACAAAATTAACAACAGAAAATTAAACAGGTTACAGATTATTTAAGTAGATAAAAATGGAAAAGGGCAAGTACGTTACACATACAAATTTGTGGATACGAGCACAACTAAGAATACACATGGACCATAACAATAAATGATATAATTGGGTACACAGAAAAACCATTCGTGGCCAAACACATTTAATGCGCAGTTGAGACAAAGTATAACATCTGACACAAAGCCCTGCAAAACACCGATTCACCTACATGACTAGTAGGTATTATTACAAATGCAAGATAATAAAACGGGCGATCCCTTCTCTCAATTTTTCTTAGGCATAAAACAAAACACAAAAATATAGACATATAGGCATATAACGGTAACAAGAGAGACGTTTGGATAGATATATAGATAACTAGATCATGAGGATCAGCTTTCTGATTTTATACCTATGATCGTTTGTGTTTTTATCACTATAACTACAGGTTATAATCGTCAATCCACAATATAGAACACATAAAAAGAAAAGAGAGCGAGCTTCTTTGTGCCTGCATAATTTCAATGACAACAACAGCTTTGCAAGTCAGTGTTTCAGTTTGGTTTTAACAATTTAAATGAGTAGGTAGAATGACATTTTCTGTGTAATTTCACAAACCAGAAAATCTTTTCTTTTACTTACATTATCAATGTAGGTTATCCTTTTAAGCTTTCACCAGCACAAATGTTTAAATACTCGGATTTATCGATTAACACAAAAAAAAGAAAAGAAGATCTAATTAAACAAACACAAAATCGATGTCAAATCTTACTAACGCACGCTTTGAAAATTCAAATGAAACTCCCCTATTCTAAGCACAACAACCGTTTTTATTCCTTCCTCACCCCAATATTCCATGTCCAATAACAAAAGCAATAAAAATATTTCGTGTGAACGCTTTTGTCTTTAATTATGAAAAGAAACATTATTTCTAATTAACATGTGCAATCAACCGTAGAAATCCTGTATTTAAAATATCACATTTCAACCCAGGGACAAATTTTGCTTTTTTTTTTTTTTTTTTGTGATTGTGGACCTGAACAGGCTAAATAAGGCCTATCGTGCTAAAGCACTCAGGAACACTTAGGAGGATGGATAGAGGGATAAGGAACTGCCAATAGATGCCTATGAACAGCTACTTAAATTTTCTCATATCATAAGTAGAGGAAAGCAGAACTAGGGAGATCATTCCAGGTTTAGAAGCCGTGTAGAAAAATGTATTGAGCTTTGGTACGACAAGTGGAGATTTGTACTGCATACTGATGATGTGAATGAGCGAACCGAGTGTTTCTCGAAAAGATAGCCGGAGATGGTATCAAAGAATGTAATTCACCAGCACAATAGCCGTTGTAATAACGATAATACAAAGAAAGAACTGAAACCATCCTTCTATGCTCAAGGGACTGTATGTGATAAGTTAAGGACGGGTCATTTATAAGCCTAATCGCTCTCTTTTGAATACGATCAACGATATCGAGAGCGTATTGGGGAGCACTAACTCAAAGGTGAGAATTATATTCCAGATGAGGCCGAATTTGGGCCTTATACAGCAGAAGGAGTTGTCGAGAGGTAAAGTACTGCTTAGATCTGTACAGAAGATGTGGAGTATGGTTAGGGTTATCAGGGATTCTTGTAGGTTCAGACTTTGACTGCGGCGTAATTTATTTTTATAATACTGACATTTTTATTTTTCAAAACGCATTTATAAACATCTTTAGCAATTTGTCTTCCCCTTTCGATAAATGCAGTTGAGCCTGCACCTGTAACTTAAAACCATCTGGTTGCGGGCCACCCTTAGTTAAAATCCTACCCAAATATGTCTTCCAAAAAAAGAAATACAAACCATTCTCACATAACAATTATTATATAATAACTTTTAGTAATTATCTTTTGCTATCGCTACAACAATTTTAATCGGAATATTTTTAATGTATTCATCGAATTTTCGTAGTGTGCTACCTACAGTGTCCACTATAATTGACGTTATAGATTGATCACAGGTTAATTGCATTAAGGTCTTACTAGTAACTTCCTTGATAAAAGACGAATACGTGTCGTAGTTGATGACTTTTTTTCAAAAGAAATTAGCATTAACGTGGGCGTACCACAGGGATCCGTTATAGCGCCTACACTTTTTCTACTGTACATAAATGACGTTATTTCTTCAACAACTAACCCCATCCATTGCTTTGCTGACGATAGCACTCTTCACTGCAGTTCATCTCAGCCTACTCATAGTGATAATCCACCTTCTATGTCAAATCAAGAAATTAAAGGTGAAATGGCAAATTCAATCAACAAAGACATTCAACGTATTCTCGAATGGGGATGCAATAATCTAGTTAAATTTAATGCTAACAAAACTCATTGTTGCCTTATGTCCGCCAAAAAAGGTCGATCATTTCCTGTTGTAAGTATGAATGGCTCAGTTCTTAAGTTTTCAGACCCTATTACTCTGTTGAGTATGACTGTATCTTCAAATCTCTCATGGGTTGACCATCTTCTGTCAGCTACCAAAACAGCTGCTCGTAAAATAGGCTTTTTGTACAGATCTAAGCAGTACTTTACCTCTCGGCAACTCCTTCTGCTTTATAAGGCCCAAATTCGGCCTCATCTGGAATATAATTCTCACCTCTGGGTTAGTGCTCCCCAATACGCTCTCGATATCGTTGATTGTATTCAAAAGAGAGCGCTTAGGCTTATAAATGTCCCGTCCTTAACTTCTCACATACAGTCCCTTGAGCATAGAAGGATGGTTTCAGTTCTTTCTTTGTATTATCGTTATTACAACGGCTATTGTGCTGCTGAATTATATTCTTTGATACCATCTCGGGCTATCTTTGCGAGAAACACTCGGTTCGCTCATTCACATCACCAGTACGCAGTACAAATCTCCACTTGTCGTACCAAACGGGCGCAATCCACATTTTTGAGCACGGCTTCTAAACTTTGGAATGATCTCCCTAGTTCCTGTTTTCCTCTCACTTATGGTATGAGAAAATTTAAGGTAGCTGTTCATAGGCATCTATTGGCAATTCATTATCCCTCTATCCATCCTCCTAAGTGTTCCTGAGTACTTTAGTACGATAGGCCTAATTTAGCCTGTTCTGGTCCACAATCATAAAAAAAACTAGGTTGTAAAAAAACAGCTATTATCTAAAGATGAAGTCACGAAATGTTGACCAAAACTATCTAAATCAATCTGAATTCCAGTAATTGCTTTAGTGTGATGTTGCAAATTATGTATTTGTATAATTTGTACAAGTTTATCATCAGTATATTGTGTTAAGTTAAGCAAATGTATAAAATGGTTTACAAGTACAGACCCATCTTCTGTTCCAATTAAGACATAGTTTGTGTCTTTAGAAAACGTAATGTATGTAATAACTGATGGGTGTGTCTGTTATGCAGTTAACAAAACTCCACAATTAACTTGCCATATGTACAACATTTGATTCGTAGCTGCGGCTAGGTAGTTGTTATCAGGTGAAATTTGTATAACATTTGCAGCTTCGGGTAGAAGCAGCTTTGGTGTTTCGATTTCATCAGCGTTATTAATTTGCCAAAAATGTAGTAATGGTTTGCCACTCTCAGCAACTAGTAATAACTGATCTTTTATCAAATTTAAAGAGTTTGGTACTACATCTTTTATATTTTTATATGAATGAATAGGGTTCAGTTTTTCTGAATGTAAGGCGTTCCAAACTTGAATGGAACTTTTACAAGACGTTATGACCACCTCTTCAGTTAGCGTCGCTTCCGCCTAAAAATTAAAATTCAGCGAGAATTAAATTGCTAAATAGTTAATTTACATCAACCTACCATAACTATATGGTTTACGTCCGGATAACCTTTAACCGAAAAGTTGTTAGCTAAATAGCTTACAAATTTTTAATAATTATGAAAAAGCAAGTTCTCACACTGCACGTTCCACAAACGTTTTAAAGGAAGCTAGACGTCACACCATCGATGCCAACCGATTGTATAACAAAATCCCTCCATCCAAAACAAAATTTGCCTGTTTAAATAAAACATCCTTCTACAATACTATAGTACTCATACTCATACATGAAACAGGATATTATAATAAAAGATTGTCTTTTTGACCAATAATTAAAAAAAGGAGAATAAGTGGTTCCTTTCGGTTTTTATTGGTATTTTATTGACATGAAGACTATTCTAATTTTTGATGCTGTGGGTACATTCGTCTAATGTGCAGCTGCGGATGCAACATTGGAAACAATCACTTACATTATTTTTATACTACTCCGAATTAATGCAATTGAGTTCAATAAATTTCCCAAACGATTTATTTATTTTGTTGTGTAGAAGCTGGTGACAAAATTATTTCTACTTCATCATTCCTATGTAGCACAATAAGTAGCCAGTTTTCTTAACGTTAGAAACATGTTTATCATATTTTTTTATAATTTGCAAAACTTATACAGGGTATTTATCAAAGCCTCGGCTTTACAGATATTAAATGTAGTGGATAAAATTCCACCTACCCCCTAATTCCAAGGCACATTAATTTAGTTAGAATAGTAATTCCCTAGACAATCTAAACTGTTCTCTACCAGATCGTAGAAGAGAAATATGTGGCTTTAAGAACATTTCTTAAACAAATTGTTGCTCAATGACACTTTAGATTACATTTCCATTGCAGCAGAATGTAAAATTTTAAACATATCCTTTTACTGTAAGATTTGTCTAGCTGCGGAATTATTTTCAAAAAATTTTCACAATCGACGCCTACATACACATTATCAGAGGAAGGGAGACAGCGGGGGAAAAATTCCCGGGGCCTGGCGACACAGAATAAGGGAAAATCTATTTCTTCCGGATCCATGATCTCGTGTACTGAAAGGGTTCATGTGAGGACCTTAGTTGATTCGGCGACGTTTCGGCAAACACTTATTTGGCATCATCAGGTCACCAACAATCTTGTTCTGTTTCGCGTTATTCCAACTGAACTAAATTCTGCTGTGTGTTCCTTATTAATTATATCCTCGCTGACTTTCACTTTCTCCACGTTCACTGGCTTACTTTCTTTTTTCCGTTTTACTGTTTTTCCCTTGGATTTCATAAGAGGTCTATTGTGTGTTGTTGGTTGACAGCTTTTTTTTTATACCAATTTCCATGTGTTAGGGAGTCTCCACATGGCACCTGATTTTCTAGGGTAATTTTGGTTTCTGGATTAGACAATATGTTTCCGATCTTTTCATGCGTCTTAAATATCGTTTTGATGTTGGGTTTTTTGGAAGTTAGTAGTATAGCTATACGGATCCTGGGCCACTTTGTCACTTACATTAGGATATCTAAATTTATCAGTCTTATAAAAATTATTAAATCAGAAGATCAAGGTCATCACATTGCCTACGTCCAAGTACACGGTTTATCAAGGTCATCATCTTCAAGGTCACCTCGGACCACGTGGTAGGCAATCTTCAAGGTTATGCTTCGAGTCCTTCAAGGTCATTATAGTCCTGAAGGTCATTGTCCTCAGTCTCAGGCAAGTCTATGCATGTTTCAAGGCCACGCCCTATTCTGAGAAACAAAGGGGGCCCATTGTTTAAAGTCTATGCTTTCAAGGTCAGAGAACAAAGACGATCTATTGTTTTGGCTGAGTCTTCTAGGAAATCAATAACAAAGACGATGCATTGTTCAAAGTCTATGCTTTCAAGGCCACATGAAAGAACAAAGACTATCTATTGTTCCGTTAGAAATAGATTGTTATCTCAATTCTAGGAAATCAAGAATAAAGGCGATTTCCCCCATACGACCACATCTCAATTCTGAGAAATCAAAACCATTGTTCAAAGTATATGCTAATTTTCAAGGTCACATGAAAGAACACAGACGATCTATTGTTATGGATGAGTCATAGCTTCTAAAATTCTGAGAAAAATCAAGAACAAAGGGTCATTGTTCTGTCAACGCTCAAAGTCTATGCTTATAATTTTCAAAGGTTATATGAGAAATGAACAAAGACGATTCATTGTTCTGGTTGATTTATAAAAAAAGGCGATCCATTGTCAACGATTACAAGGTCACACCTCTGAGAAATGAACAAAGACGATCCATTGTTCCGTTATTTTAAAAATAAATTGTTATCTCAATTCTAGGAAATCAAGAATAAAGGCGATCCATTGTTCAAAGTCTATGCTTACAATTTTCAAGGTAAAGGAACAAAAGCAATTCATTCTTCTGGTCGAGTTATAAAAATAAATTGTTATCTCAATTCTGAGAAATCATGAACAAAGACGATGTATTGTTCAAAGTCTATGCTTATAATTTTCAAGGTAAATGAATAAAGACGATTCATTGTTCTGGTTGATTTATAAAAATAGAGTGTTATCTAAATACATCTCTTTCAAGAACAAAGGCAATCCATTGTCAACGATTTAAAGTTTATGCTTATAAGGTCACACCTCTGATAACAAAGACGATCCATTGTTCAGTTAGAAATAGATTGTTATCTCAATTCTGAAATCAAGAGCCCTGAGGTGCATGTTTCAAAGCCACGTCAATGCTCTAAACATGAGTTCCTAAACAGGTAGCCGTTTCTAAAAACAGGTAGCCGTTTCCAAAAACAGGTAGGTTTCCTAAAACAGGGGTCCGTTTCCCAAAACAGGTAGCTGTTTGCAACCGTTTTACGACCACATCTCAATTCTGGAAATCAAGAACAAAACCCATTGTTCAAAGTCTATGCTTATAAGGTCACACCTCTGATAACAAAGGTGATCCATTGTTTTGGTATTACTATTGACGAAATAACTGTAAGTGTTATCAAACATTTAGATTTATAATTTGAAATACACCATTAAAAACCCAAAAAGATAAATATTTTAATATTATCATGTTTCATATTTAAATCAAAAATAGGGTTTTCAAATGTGAAAAAAATGTGTATGAAAAAATATAAGTTTATGTCATAACTCATAAACGTTTCACAATTTCGTTTTTTAACATCTGATAAAAAAGTACATAAATAATAGTAGTATATTGGGATCCTAACTCACCGTGCTATTTTTCTCACATTGTAACATTGCTATTTTAAGGGTAGCTGCTATAAAGGACGTGGTTTGTACTCCTGCCAAGGAGTGTTTACCCCCTTCAAGTCGCTTTTATCCTTCAAGGTCACTAGAAAATTTGGGCCTAAGGTCATTGTAAAAGTCTATGCATGTTTCGAGGCCACGTTTCTGAGAAATCAAGAAGGTGGCTCATTGTTTAAAGTCTATGTTTCAAGGTCAGATAATAACGCTCACAATGAATCTTCAGACATCTTACATATATATATATTCAATTGTAATTCAAGTTAAATGGATTGTACTGTAATGAGTAAAAGCATAATGCAAAATGCATCCATATAGTATGATTTTAATATTATTTCAAGTACTGCATAATTGCAACGTGTTATTTAACCCTGCTAAGTCAAGGTCAAAGGTAAAAAGTTAAGGTAATCAAAAATAGTATTCAAGGTCGAAGACTTACTGGTGTCATATTTCTTAGAAATATAAAAGGTGAAAAGCTAAAATAAATTGCCAGGTAATCATAAAATAATTTTCAAGGTTAAACTTTTGGGAAATATAAATTTTGGGCTGATCATCATATTTCTAGTCAAGGTCAACAGTAGGTATTTAACAAGTTTAAGCATGTTGAATATGGACCATATTTCTTATATAAATTCATTTATGTTGAGATCAGTCTGAACACATGATGACATTTATAAAGATATTGATGATGTTATAAATGCTAAGTTTATTAATTCATATAACACTGTATGTTTAATGGAAATTTTGTATTATCGTCCTGCTTATCTAATGTATAGCATTTATTGAATAAAGAAATAGCTATGATTTGTTTTTCTCCTTTCAAAAATTCTGAAATTTCATTGGTCCAATAAATTAGAGCGCCAATGATAGCAGTTTCAAAATTTGCTAAAAAAAAAAAAAAAAAAAAAAGATGAATTTTACCAAATGAAAATTTATATGTAAGTTAAAGTTGTTAACTGTTAATAAATCACAACTCAATGTCCTTTAAAAATTTAAATTTTAACAGGTCCAATAAATGAAAATAAGCAGTTTAAATTTACCAAAAAAATGTGATAAAAAAAAAATTTTTGTTTATCAATACGTAACTGAACGTTGTTAATTGCTTAATAAATCGCAACTCGATTCCTTTACCCAAAAATTTAAATTTCGTATACAGGTCAATAAATTAGAGCGCCAATGATAACAGTTTCAAAATTTGCTAAAACCAAAAAAAAAATTTGATAAAAAAAATGAATTTTCCAAATGAAAAATTTATATTAAGTTAAAGTTGTTAACTGAATAAATCCAACTCAATGTCCTTTACCCAAAAATTCTGAAATTTCGTATACAGGTCCAATAAATGATAGTATAGCTATAGGGATCCTAACTCACCGTGCACTACGCGTTCCCCGTTTCAAGGTCACAGGTTAGTAACATTGCCTATTTTAAGGGTAGCTGCTAAGTAAAGGCCACGTGGTTTGTACTCCTGCCAAGGCCACGTGTTATACCCCCTCTTCAAGTCATGCTTGCAGGTCCTTCAAGGTCACTAGAAAAGTTACTAGACTGTTGATTATCCTGAAGGTCATTGCCCTCAAAAAATTATGCATGTTTCGAGGACCCCTATTCTGAGAAATCAAGAAGGTGGCTCATTGTTTAAAGTCTATGCTTTCAAGGTCAGATAATAACGCTCACAATGAATCTTCAGACATCTTACAATATATATATATCCAATTGTAATTCAAGTTAAATGGATTGTACTCAATGGAAAAGCATGCAATTGCAAAAATGCATCCATATAGTATGATTTGTAATATTATATTCAAGTACTGCATAATTGCAACGTGTTAGGTTGGTAACCCTGCTAAGTCAGGGTCAAAGGTAAAAGTTGCAAGGTAATCAAAAATAGTATTCAAGGTCGAAGACTTACGGTTGTTCATTTTCTTAGAAATATAAAAAGGTGAAAAGCTAAAATAGAAATTGCCAGGTAATCATAAATAATTTTCAAGGTTAAACTTTTAGGGAAATATAAATTTTGGGCTGATCATATTTTATAGTCAAGGTCAACAGTAGGTATTTAACAAGTTTAACATGTTGTAATATGTAGGACGCATATTTCTTATATAAATTGCAGCGAGCTGTATGTTGAGATCAGTCTGCAACACATAATTGTTAAATATGGAATTAACAGGGTTAAACCAAAGCACCTATTGCAAACCCTTTAAAAATTGCGAGCTCGATATATCGAGAAAGTTAAAGTAAAATATGGATATAATTTACTAAGTATGGTGAACGTATAGTGATAGAAACGGGTGATTTTAAATGTGTATTGCCGGAACGCTTTTATTGTATTTCAAAAAAAACACGAATTGAAGAATTTAAAACCCTAAACATGAAGGATGTGTTTATAAGTAGTTTGGGTGCAGCTGGCAAAACAACAAACATAACATTTTCTTTTTAAATAGCACCCCACCATATGTAAAATGAGAGAATTCAATGGTGGGTGATGACATTATAAAGATATTGATGATGTTTAAATGCTGTATAATATTAATTCATATAACACTGTATGTTTAATGGAAATTTTTTTATCAACCTGCTTATCTAATGTATAGCATTTACTGAATAAAAAATAACTATGATTTGTTTTTTTCCTTTACCCAAAAATTCTGAAATTTCGTATACAGGTCCAATAAATGAAAAATGATAGCAGTTTCAAATTTCCAAAACAAAAATGTGATAAAAAAAATTTTGTTTATCAATACGTAACTGAACGTTGTTAATTGTTAATAAATCACAACTCAATGTCCTTTACCCAAAAATTCTGAAATTTCGTATACAGGTCCAATAAATGGGCCAATGATAGCAGTTTCAAAATGTCCCCAAAATGTGATAAAAAAATTTGTTTTACCAACTAAAGCAATATGAAATTGAAAGTTGTTTGCTTAATAAATCACAACTCATAATTCTTTAAAAATTCTGAATTTTTATAGGTTCAATAAATAAGAGCGCCAATAATAGCAGTTTAAAAATTCCCAAAAAAAAAAAAATTTGATAAAAAATTTTGCTTTATGAATTAAACTAATACGTAACTGGTTAATTGTTAATAAATCACAACTCGATAATCCTTTACCCAAAATTCTGAAATTTCGTATACAGATCCAATAAGTAGGCGCCAATAATAGCAGATTCAAAATTCCCCAAAATGTGATAAAAAAATTTGTTTTCCAACTAAAGCAATATGAAATTGAAAGTTGTTAATTGCTTAATAAATCACAACTCGATAATCCTTTACCCAAAAATTAAATTTCGTATCAGATCCAATAAATTAGAGCGCCAATGATAGAACTAAAAAATTGGAAAAACTTGAAGGTCGTCTTTTACTATTGGAATATTAAAATACATTTTCCTCAATAAATTAGGCAGCAATATAAATATGATATAATAAAACCTTAATGTAACTAATTTGTAAAAGTAATACGGTTTTTCTAAAATAGATTGTAACGATTTTCATGAAATAAATAATAATAACGCTCACAATGAATCTTCAGACATCTTACATATATATACACAATTGCAATTCAAGTTAAATGGATTGTACTCGTAATGAGTAAAAAGCATGCAATTGCAAAATTGCATCCATATAGTATGATTTGTAATATTATATTCAAGTACTTACTATATGGAATGCATAATTGCAATTATTGTTGTGTAAACGATAGACGTGTGCTTGAACTATGAAAGGATAGCTGTTTCGCAACATTTCTTAGAAATGGTCAGGGCGAAAAGCTATAAATAAAAGCAAGGTAATCATAAATCTAAGAATAGAATTTTCAAGATCTACTCCACTTGAAGGTCACGACGATGATCTCATAAGCTATGCATAAAAGTAGGTCATGAGTTCATTGAAGGTGAATACTCCACTTCAAGCTAAAAATAGAAATTGCAATGTCACCATCCTCATCATATTACAAGGTCAAGGCCGAAGCTAAAAATAGAAACTGTAATGTCATCATCATCATCATCATCATATTACAATTCTTAGAAGTCTATAAAATAGTGTGTTCAAAGGTTATTGATCTGTATATCATAGCTAAAAATGGCCGGTTCAAGTCCTCACTAAAGTTGATCGCGTTACAGCTAAAAAGTATAGTGACAGCATGATCGTTGAAAGTAGCTTTGCGCGTAACCAGATATGTATGGTAATCAAAGAGATGGTTCATATCTGCACTAATGTAACATAGTTCGTTTGAGTAACAATATAAGGAAATAGTGTAATGGGTAGTGAGTGTTGTGTCAAACATGTGGATGGCATACGCTCAAACAATGGACCAAAGCAACTGACCTGAGAACAGCGGTGGAACGCTTGAAGCAAGAATTTTCAGCATTAGTATTCGATGCCGAACATGAGGCGGTTTACGGGCGAGGTGATTATAGTGAAGCGGAGTGTAACGTCCTAGTGAAAAGTATGAAAAGGTAAAGATATGTGAAAAGTTTTAAATTTAAAGGAAATATGTGAACATGTTTTGTAGAAGAATTGAAAGCCGCGCAATTGCATCAGTTTTGCAATGAAAATGGATGGCATTCTTGATGGTAGTAGTTCATCCTCATCAGATGCAGATTAGCCTATCGATACAATTATCAAAGTGCACTCTCCTCTAACATCATGATGCAGTAATATATAGGACAGTTCCGGTGTCAACTATAATTCATAAGCGTTCTCGAATCAATAAAGATGGATCTATCTGCATTGAACAGTAGCACTTACAGTAGACATCAAATTGGAAATGGAAACACTAACACCTTTCGATAATGGAATCGTTGCCTATGGTCTTATTCTCCACGATGCTATTGTGCAGTACAACCCTCACCGGAGAAGTGAAAAAATTATAATCTGTATTATATAAATAAAAATGTTGTTATTATTCGTTTAGTTTCATTTCATCCATAAGATGAAAGTAGTTGCGAAACAAAAACCCATTCAAAATCATGACTTTGATGAAAAGTCTGGTACTTCAAACATGGTGATTTACTTCCTAATAGTATACGTGGCATTATAGTGGCCCCTCAACTCGGCAAAAAAACGCAATGATTAGTTTGTTACTGAGAAAAAGGTTTGAAATTTAAACATGTAACGTATACTTCCAAGTCATTAAATCAAGCAAGTACAAACTTTTACAGGAAATCCTACTTCCGATAAGGATATAGGTTACTTTACGTTCAGATAATCAAGATGTGATTGATTGTGCAAAAGCAAATCTATCTTTATCTTTGATGATATCGCCTGTGAAAAGCAAAATAACATAAGGGCATATTTTTCTATGGGTAGACATAACGATATTGATTGTTTCTATTTGGGTCAAACTTACAGTAAAATTCCAAAGCAATTAATTCGTGACAATGCGAATCTAATTATATTATTTGAGCAAGATGAATTAAACCTAAAACATGTGTATGAGGATCATATAAGCCCCACCATAAGCATGACATTGTTTGGGATATGTGTTCAAAGTGCTGGATAGATCCGTTTGGGTTCATAGTCATAAATAAGGATGCTGAAGTCAATAATGGTCGCTATAGGAAAAGGTTTGATGAATATATAATACCTTAGCCTGATTTCAGTGGTTTAGTAGTTACACATCCGTTTAGGTATTAACAGCCATTTGCTACAATGGATAATAAGGAGATGATATTAAAGCGAAAAATTATTCAGGCTCGTAAAATAATACAGCAGAAATACAACAGTCTTAAAACTGCCCGCATTGATAATGAAAGAACGTTTGAAAGTACTTATAAACCTCTAATAGAACCTAACTGAAATAGCGAATAAAATGCATCCTGATAAGAAAACAAAGGAGTCCGTTAAACCCAAAAACTCGCCTTTGTTCATATTTCGAAGAAAACATGCTACTACTAGCCCTAGCACACTCATTAGCAACGAAGACAAGCCCCTAGCTCAACTTCCGCTGTTTCAAATAAATCCTCCTCGTACACCACCTTTCCTAGAAACATCTGTTGTAGGAGAGATTACTCGAGGAAGAAGAACCTCTTAGTATCACAGATGATTCCTGTAATGAACCTATCTCTGAAGAATTTCTCGAGCAGTATCACGAATTACCTCGTATATATGTTGAACGTATTATGAGGGATCTTGAAGGTGCTATTGATCACACTTATGGAGTCCACTACGACGCTAAAACAGACAAATGGGCAATTGGTAATACCTCCATCACAATTAAAGGAAAGGATATGATCATTAATGGTGTCACGTATAAAGGGACTCCAGGTTTATATGATCTGCTTATTATGAATGAACCCGATTTAAATCTAGTAAATTCAAAGGATAGAAAGAATTATAAACGTATTTTAGTAGCTACGAATGTTGCAAGGCGAGATTATGATGTAAGTGGACAGATTCGAGGAAGCCGCAGCAAAAAGTATACACAAATAATTAAACCCTTGCTGTCATCACCCACAACTCAGGAGGTGGAGCTATGTTTTTAAGGAATTAACAAACAGGCCGATTGAATATAAGTATTGGAATGATGTACATGAACTAATTCGTGATCTAGAAGTATTGTGGGCAGAAAAATTGGCTGGAAACACCGGTGTCGTAAACGATATAATATCAATTGTAGAGGAATTGTATGAAGATGGATACATTGAAAGACCAAACACTAGTTTTCTGAACAATATAAATCAGACTGCATTGATGTCAACATATCATAACTAAAATGCCTCTTGATAAATTTGGACGGTCACATGCCCAGTATCAATTTAAGAAATTAACCCTCAGTTTCAACTTATTGATGATAATCAATTCGATATCGAGAATAAGAGACTCAGCAATGTTGCCAACCCATAGATCCTCAAGATGTCATCACCAAGCAATACTATTTATCGACAAGGTTGAATTTGGATGGAAACCGTTTGACCCAGTTAGCGGATCCGGAAGAAGATGGTGATGCTATAAGTAAAGGATACCTTGATTTTGTCTGCAAGCAATTCAGAAAGCTGTTAAAGGAACTTTAACGCTTATCTAGTGTTGGAGGAAAAACTACATCAACTTAAAGAAATTGTGGATCATGTCCAAATTACAACTCGTCAATGAATTGCACAAACCCGCAAGAAAAATTTTAAACGAAGGCGCACAATAATTAAGGGATATGATGACCTCTGGCAAGCAGATTTGGCCGAATTTAACACATATGCCAAACAAAATAAGGGCTACAAGTATATTTTAGTAGTTATTGACTGTTTTCGAAATACTTGTGGACCAAAGGATTAAAAACAAAAACGGGCTTGAAGTTGCCAAGGCCATGCAGGCAATCTTCAAAACGGGCCGGAACCCTTCCAATTTGCAGACAGATGCAGGAAAAGAATTCTACAATGACCATTTCACTAAACTAATGCAGCGTTATGGGTCAACCATTACTCCACCTATAGTACAAAGAAGGCAGCAATTGCGGAACGGTGATCAGGACCGTTAAGTCTGTCTATACAAGTCATTCAGCCTACAGGGTAAATATAAATGGATTGATACAATTGACACCGTAACGATGGATTAAACAATCGTAAGCATAGAACTACAGGAATGAAGCCCAAAGATGTCGGTAATCATACAAAGCTAGAGGCTTACACTCACATAAAAATAGTTGATAGGAATCGTTATTGTGTGGGTGACATAGTACGAATCAGTAAATTTAAAATATTTTCGCTAAAGGATACACCCCAATTGGTCAAGTGAACTATTAAGATTGTGAAAGTTTGCATTACTAACCAACCCCTACATGTTGGAGGACATGAAAGGATCACCTGTACTGGGAGGCTTTTATGAACATGAATTACAGAAAACAAAGATCCGGATGTTACCTTGTGGAAAAAGTGCTTCGCTCCAAGAATAAAAGTTATTCGTAAAGTGGTGGGGATTGGATGAAAGATCATGGATCAATAAAGACGATTTAGTTTTATAATATAACTGTAGGATTGTAACTTTTAGATGAATTAAAACCACATAAAAATTATAATTGTATTTATTTAAATATTACATCATCTTATAAACCTAAAGTATTTCTATAATCGTTTAAATTACTAGAGGCCATATCCCCGAATCTGGTCCACATCTCCATCCCAAGCAGGAATCACCTTTCTCAATGTTTTCCAAAATCCAATTTTGTGTGTTCCTCATTTTCCCACGTTGAAACTTATATGTAATGTTTTGTTCTAAAATCCAATTAAAATAGGAGGCACTTGTAATTAGCATAATATGCTGCTGTCTCATACATTCACTTATAAAGTGTCTTTATAAACAATATTTTGTACGCTAGCATTTGTACACAATGAATCACCCATAATAACTTGTATATGTACATTTTAAGGGTATGTCACCAAGTAAATTCATCCATCAAAATCCTTTTACATCATTAGAGGTTAACGAACCTTTATCAACAATTTCGTAAAACTTTTAATGGTATTGTCTAAGCTAATTTTTTCTATCAAATAATGTCTTAATAATTACTGCATTTGCACATTTTGAGTTTATAGCACACCAGTTAAAACACTCATCAGGAATAACAATATTTTGTAATATATTCAATATAAATGTATAGTTTTCAGGAGAGGTCAAAGAACGCTTCAGGTACTTTTGTAGATTTGATCCACTGCACTGCAGCTCTTCCTGCAATGTCTTGAAGACTGCTCATTGTTTACTGAAAGTTGTACCCCCAGGGTCTAGTATCAGTGAAATCAAAATTTACTAAGCGTTTATCATCATAAGGATTGAGTATGACTTTATTTTGTTTAATGGTAAATACATCATTTTCTTTGATCTTATGAGGTGTTGATAGCGCCTTATTACGCCCCATCAAAAAAACCTGTTTATAATCATTAATTATCTGCCTCACCTTGCGTGGGTAGAACCCTTTGATTTTTACAACCTTTTCATCAACCGTAAGCATACATTTTGAAGTCCTACAAATTCAACCATAATTTTGCCATGATTTTCATCTTTCATTAAGCCGGGGACCTTTTTATTTACTAATGGGAGTCCAAAGATGTTGTCGGGACTATAATCAGATGTATCGAATTTATCAATGTCCTCTTTAATACATTCATAGATATCGGAACCGAAAAGGCGTATATGAGACTATCCGTATCCGTGTACAAGAGCTTAGCATATTATGGAACTTGGGTAGCGGTAACCGTAATGAAAATTATATAAAAAGTTTTGAAACGTCTAAAACACTGAATCCTGCATATATAGGTTTATTGAAATATACTTCAAGCTTATTCATTTCAATGATAAGCATATCATTGTCAAATATTGTACAACTATGAAAATTTGGTTTTGATATGGCACGAGCACCATAGCGACCCTCCCATTTCGTTACTAGCCGTATGTCCTTATGTTACGTACATTTTCCATCAGCTTCCCAAAACACTATTAATCATTAATTTATAGAAATTTTTCAATTCATTTTGAGATTGCTGACGCATGGCTGTATTTAAATCTATATTTTTTAACCACGGGGACTGTTTAAAACGTAATATACGGTGTACTTTTACCAACTTCAATCCATATTTTAAATATACTTTTAAATTTCTGTAATGAATTACATAATTACGTTTTGGATACAAGGTAAGCAGTAATTTTTCATTTTGGAATCAGGCGTGGGTGGAACCATATGTTCGGGTGCCAGCGGTAGATCACTGTGACTCTCATGTAATTCTATGGATAGTCTAAATCACACTCGACTATATAACCAATTTCCGAATCATCAGGATGGTTTATTAAATCTAAACTTTCAAAATTAGCTTCATCAACAAAAAAAATCGCCAAATGGTAGAAATTCTGACATGGCGGCTCCATATAAATTATTCACGTCGTAGTACATTAAATACACACTTTCGGAGGTGGGATCAAATTTTTCCCCATGTACTTATTGTTAGCTTTAGCATACCGATTTGAACATTGAGCTACCCACCTCTAATCCCTCTTCAATAAACATTAGCATATCAATGTCTGTAAATAATTCTAACTTTACTTGTGTAATTTTAAGCATAGCATCGAATGCTAAACCGGGAGCTGTATAATAGTGAGGGATCAAGGTCGTAAGTACTTAAACAAGTTTGCCTAAAGTTTTCGAAAATATCTGCTAAAAGTAGAACGTCTGTTTTAGATACAAATCGAGTACTCCCCTAACGATTTAATCTAAATTTGTTCCAAACGTTAACCGCATGGCAAAACCTCATCACTGATTCCCTCATTATTAAGATGACTGAAAAATGCTTCTTTGGGCGGGAGCGTGGTCTCATTCAATTTATCCCACGTATCAATATACTCATAAGGAAACACACCTTTGCGAACTACTAGAAAATTCCTCCTCATTGTTAACTAGCGCGGGAAATAATTTTTTTACTATCCTCCAAATAGTCTGACAACTTTTTTTACTACTGCTCATAAATCTGAAAGAGTCAATAAATCTAAACTTAATTTTGGTGCCTTCCATTACCTTCGTGAAAGAGATATATCTTTCTTTGTTTATGGGTAGCAGTGAAATCAAACCGGGAACACTAGCCAATTCTCTAATGATGAAATGGAATCATAACCTGATAAATTATGGAACACAACTGGCAGAATGTGGAGTCTGTATAGTTTAGGTTACACGCCTGGTGCGCTGGAAATGCCCCGTAAGATGGTTATGGTCTCTAACTTTTATATCAGAAGTAGTAAATGGTTTTCGACAAATGTGACAAATCGTGGTGCTTTCAAATTGCTCAACCTGACTGAGACTTAAAGTACCCATAGGAATTATTTTTGATTATTTCGGTAGAATGCAATACTTTGAAGCTCGTTAACAAACCATTGAATGCAATCCTTTCCTCTATAAAGCCTAAATCGAGATAAAGAATCATCATATGAACACTTCAAATAGTAAGCAATGCTGAAAGGTGTGTGTTTGGAGTGAAATAGAGTATTACTTTCGATATCATTTGCACACTTCTCTAAAATACTTTCTAAATCGGCATAAATGACAAATGGCACCTTTTCTTGGAATGCAAATTTTTGAACTGTATATTCATTTCTGCTTCGGTAGGCAGCCTAGTAGAGCATTGATTAAGTTGCTGACAGTGGATGGTATGTTTTTGTAGAAGGCGATCTGAAGAAAAATGGTTCAAGCATCGGTAACAAATAAATTCTTGCCCTTGCAATTCGATATCTGTTTTGAAAATAAAGCTGACATATTTTTAATCCATGTGAAATGGTATACAGTGTTATCCGCGGCCTGATCAGAAAGTATTAAAAGATTTATGGGTTCTTCTCGCTTTGCTGATTACTCAATACAAAGGTACAACTTTTTATCATTTATGCAGTACAAATTAATTGCGAGGTTGTTTAGTTTCTCAAATTTTTTACATCATCCAGCTGAATGGGAAGTGAATTGAATCATACTTCAAAACATCTCTAAAATGAGGATAACTAGAAGTCCGATATGAATGCTGTGAAGGGATATAATGCCGAAACAACGGCCCACAGGAAGCAAAACTCATCGTTATTTTTAACATTAACAACAGCATGCTTTACTTCTATGAAGCGTGGAACTTTAACATAAGTTGAACAACCGCCTCTAAATGGGACATAGCTATTAATATTTACTTTTAAATGTAAGACTTCATGTACTGCCCAACCGGAATCCCTTTCGGAAAACTCCTCTAATTTTATCCGTAACTTATCATACACGTTTTCATTGTACCAGACACGTATATTGGTTGAAATATCAATAACGCAATTTTTTGTGGCAAAAGTCTTCAACTCAATACTATGATTTTGGGGTTGCATGAAATTACAGCCTAAGACCACATTTACCTTTAGCATAGATTGCCTTAACATTAATTTCACCTTACGTGCAAAACTATTATATGGTTTAGTAAAAATATCAAAGGGTCCTTAATGTTTGACATATTGATTATAATTCCTGTAAGCAGCCTACCATTGAAACATGAGTCTAGGGGTACCAACGTAATTTATGCATACCTTTTTATTGACAATTCCACTACCAACCTTCTCTGAAGCGTTCTTTAACCGTCTCAATCTAACCAGATAGCACTTGAGCAATGCTAAATTGCTCTCAAGCTTAACAAGCTTTCATTGGTCTCATAATAAATTTTATGTTTAATTATATCTTGCAATAGCTTGATATTGGTGTTAACTATACGGATGTGCCTGGCAAATTCCTTTTTTGTTTTCAATAAGGGAACAATGCGCTTTGTTAAATTAACCATCTCACTACTACTTGGCATACTCATAGCTAGCAATATGAAGCACACACGTAACAATGAACTTGTAACAAATGCTCTTCACAACGGTTCTAGTCACGATTGTAAAAATATGATGCACAAATTGGTGAGTAATAATAGTTACTCTTTACGTTTAACAAATTGCTCTTCGGTTTACAATAAAACTTTTAGTTAGGATTGTAAAAATATGATGCACACACTGGTGATTAATAATAGTTGCTTTTTACTTTAGGTAATTTGTTGTTGTGACGATTGTAATGTATCGACTGACGTGGGACTGTTCTTTATCTACTTATATAGAGATAAGATCGGGTAAGGTCGGATAAGTTCGGCTCACCTTTTCATAAGCTACGACTACCAATGAATCGTCTTTGTTTTTTACCTTGAAAATTGTAAGCATAGACTTTGAAGCGTCGTCTTTGTTCTTGATTTCCTAGAATTGAGATTACAATTTATTTTATAACTCGACTAGAAGAATGAATCACTTTTGTTCTTTTACCTTGAAAATTGTAAGCATAGACTTTGAACAATGGACTTTTGATTTCCTGGAATTGAGATAACAATTTTTTCTAACTGAACAATGGATCGTCTTTGTTATCAGAGGTGTGACCTTGTAAGCATAAACTTTAAATCGTTGACAATGGATCGCCTTTATTCTTGATTTCTCAGAATCAAGTGTTTTAGATAACAATCTATTTTTATAACTCATAAAACAATAGATCGTCTTTGTTCTCTCATTGACCTTGTAAACGTAAACTTTGAAGCGTTGACAATAGACCGCCTTTGTTCTTGATTTCCTAGAATTGAGATAACAATCTTCTTATAACTAACCAGAACAATGAATCGTTTTGTTTTCTCAGTGGCCTTGAAATTGTAAACATAGACTTTGAACCGTCGACAATGCATCGTCTTTGTTATTGATTTCCTAGAATTTAGAAGCTATGACTCAGCCAAAACAATGGATCACCTTTGTTATCAGAGGTGTGACCTTATAAGCATAGACTTTGAACAATGGGTCCCTTTGTTCTTGATTTCTCAAATTGAGATGTGGTCGTAGGAAACGGTTGCGAAACAGCTACCTGTTTTGGAAACGGACCCCTGTTTTAAAACAGCTACCTGTTTTAGGAAACGGCTACCTGTTTTTAGGAAACGGCTACCTGTTTGGGGAACGGTCACCTGTTTAGAACTTGAGGCGTGGCTTTGAAACATGCACCTCAGGGCTCTTGATTTCTAGAATTGAGATAACAATCTATTTCTAACTGAACAATGGATCGTCTTTGTTATCAGAGGTGTGACCTTATAAGCATAAACTTTAAATCGTTGACAATGGATTGCCTTTGTTCTTGAAAGAGATGTATTTAGATAACAATCTATTTTTATAAATCAACCAGAACAATGAATCGTCTTTATTCATTTACCTTGAAAATTATAAGCATAGACTTTGAACAATACATCGTCTTTGTTCATGATTTCTCAGAATTGAGATAACAATTTATTTTATAACTCGACCAGAAGAATGAATGCTTTTGTTCCTTTACCTTGAAAATTGTAAGCATAGACTTTGAACAATGGATCGCCTTTATTCTTGATTTCCTAGAATTGAGATAACAATTTATTTTAAAATAACGGAACAATGGATCGTCTTTGTTCATTTCTCAGATGTGACCTTGTAATCGTTGACAATGGATCGCCTTTTTATAAATCAACCAGAACAATGAATCGTCTTTGTTCATTTCTCATATAACCTTTGAAAATTATAAGCATAGACTTTGAGCCGTTGACTAGAACAATGAGCCCTCTTTGTTCTTGATTTCTCAAATTTTAGATGACTCATCCATAACAATAGATCGTCTTGTTCTTTCAGTGACCTTGAAAATTGTAAGCATATACTTTGAACAATGGGCCCTTTTTGATTTCTCAGAATTGAGATGTGGTCGTATGGGGAAAATCGCCTTTATTCTTGATTTCCTAGAATTGAGATAACAATCTATTTCTAACGGAACAATAGATAGTCTTTGTTCTTTCATGTGGCCTTGAAAGCATAGACTTTGAACAATGCATCGTCTTTGTTATTGATTTCCTAGAAGACGCAGCCAAAACAATAGATCGTCTTTGTTCTCTGACCTTGAAAGCATAGACTTTAAACAATGGGCCCCCTTTGTTTCTCAGAATAGGGCGTGGCCTTGAAACATGCATAGACTTGCCTGAGACTGAGGACAATGACCTTCAGGACTATAATGACCTTGAAGGACTCGTGCAAGCATAACCTTGAAGAGGCATTGCCTACACGTGGTCCGATGACCTTGAAGATAGACCTTGATAAACCGTTACTTGGACGTAGGCAATGTGATGACCTTGATCTTCTGATTTAATAATTTTTATAAGACTGATAAATTTAGATATCCTAATGTAAGTGACAAAGTGGCCCAGGATCCGTATAGCTATACTACTGAAGTTTGCACATTCGGATTTTTGCCATTTAGAGACTAAGATCTAGTATACATAGGCCAAACAAGCGGACGAATCAATGATAGACTGGAAGAACATCAAGTAGCAGTACGGAAAAAAGCCACAACGTTCATCTTTAGCTCAACACGTTCAATCGACATCACAAACTATCGACTTCGATAAGACCAAAAGGATAGCAACAATAGAACATCTAGCCAAGAGAATATTAAGAGAAGCTGTTCAAATCGAAAAATGACCAAATAGCCTTAATACTCGAGACGACGCGCTGAGACTCCCTAACACATGGAAATTGGTATAAAACGAAATCTATCAACCAACAACACACAATAGACCTCTTATGGAATCCAAGGAAAAAAAACAACAAAACGAAAAAAAGAAATTAAGCCAGTGAACGTGGAGAAAGCGAAAGTCAGCGAGGGTATAATTAATAAGGAACACACTGCAGAATTTAGTTCAGTTGGAATAACGCGAAAGAGAACAATATTGTTGGTGACCTGAAGATGCCAAATAAGTGTTTGCCGAAACGTCGCCGAATCAACCAAGGTCCTCACATGAACCCTTTCAGTACACGAGATCATGGATCCGGAAGAAATATATTTTCCCTTATTCTGTGTCGCCAGGCCCCGGAAATTTTTCCCCCGCTGTCTCCCTCCCTCTGATAATGCGTCTGTAGTTGCCGATTGTGAAAATTTGTTAAAAATAATTCCGCCGTTAGATAAATATTACAGTAAAAAGATATGTTTAAAATTTTACATTCTGCTGCAATGAAAATGTAATCTAGAGTGTCATTGAGCAACAATTTGTTTAAGAAATGTGTTTAAAGCCACATATTGCTCTTCTACGATCTGGTAGAGAACCATTTAGATTGTCTAGGAAATTACTATTCTAACTAAATTAATCTGCCTTGGAATTAGGGTGTAGGTGGAATTTTTTCCACTACATTTAATATCTGTAAGGCCGAGGCTTTAATAAATACCCTGTATAAGTTTTGCAAATTACAAAGATTATGATGAACATGTCTCTAACATTAAGAAAACTGGTTACTTTTAATCTTATTCTGCTACATAGAACTGATGAAGTAGAAATAATTTTGTCACTAGCTTCTACACATAAAAACAAAATAAATAAATCGATTGGGAAATTTATTGAATTCAATTGCATTCATTCGGAGTTGTATAAAAATAATGTAAGTGATTGTTTCTAATGTTGCACCTCTAACTGCCCATTCGACAAATGCACCCACAGCATCAAAAAGTACTGATGGTTAATGGATTTATTGGAATGTGAAGATTGATTATACGAAATAATACAGTTCTGTTGCTGACGGAAACGAAAGTGTATTATTTCAAATTGTGAAAAATTTTTAAATTTTTTTAAACATTTACTATAAAGTAGCTTATTAGGCAGTTTTCATTAATCTGCTTGCATTCTATAATTCAAACATTCTTGGGCTCAGTAGCGGTCTATTAATACATCGGCCTAAACAAAACACGGTTTATAGATATATATATATATATATATATATATATATATATATATATATATATATATATATATATATATATATATATATATATTTATTAAGTGTACCATATATGTAAACTAGTACACAAAAATGTTACATCAATTACAAACATAAAAAAACGCAAATTAACCTAATCAATAAATACGTGCATTTGGAGGGTCTAGCCCATTTTATCCATTGTCAGCCACTCGTCGTCGGCCCAACTCGTCGTTGCCACCTTTTTCACATAATTCACACAACTTGATGTCTTCATGGCATACAGTCATAATGCTAACAAATTACCGGGAAGCCGGGGAAACTATTGAAATCCCAATAAATTGAGAAACAAACATTTCTAGAAATGAAGGAAGTTCTTTCTGTAGGTTCTTCATAACCGCTAATTTGATCCATACATACAGTTTGTTTCGATTCGGTTGCGTTCAGTAAAGCATGAATAATTTAAATACTATAGAAATACTTATTTTAATATCATAAGTGTTCGGTAACTCCATTCCAAATTTTTCTTGTGGACCATATTTTGAATTTAAGCATCATTAGCCACAACTAAAACGTTTTCAGATCTGCATGAATTAATTTGCATTTATCATAAAGAAAATATAATGGTAAACGTGAAAAAAAAGTTAAACGGTTCGGGAACGGTAATCAGAGAAGACCTGTGTAGATTCAGACTTGATATTTTAAATAACGCGATAGAACAGTTTGGTTATAAAAAGGGATGGACTCAAGACTTGGTGATAGTGATTGATAATGATAACAAGAAGGTGCGGGTCAAAACGATGGGAGAACTTGAGGAGTTATGCAAATCAATATTGAATTAGGGGCATATGTAACTATTACTTAAAACCTAGAATCGATTTGTGTTAGATTAAGATTTTTTTTCTTTGCACGAGGACATAAATTACCTTAATATATTTTAATTTAATTATATATATATATATATATATATATATATATATATATATATATATATATATATATATATATATATATATATATATATATATATATATATATATATATATATATATATATATTCCTTTGTTAATACTGAGGCAAGTTTCAGGTTAGTGGCTGCTTAGTGAACTAATTGAATTTAAATTACTTCAATCCAATTTACTGTATTGAAAATTGATGAGTTTACCATATACTACCAAAACGTAAGGGGATTAAGAACAAAAACAAATACATTTCTAACTAATATGTCAGCTGGTGAATATGATTGCATTGTGTTGACGGAGACCTGACTTAGTGCAGATATATTTGATAGTGAAATTGTTGATACTCGGTACGTAGAAGTAGAAATAAAAATACATCGAACAAAACACGAGGCGAAGGTGTCGTTATCGCAATTAAAGATAAGTTTAAATGTACGTATGTAGATTTGGATAAGAGTCTGGAAAGTATAACAATTAAAATTAATAAGCACGGTACAAAGTTAATAGTAAATTGCGTTTATTTTCCACCACGGTCACCTAACAATATTTCTTATTTTAATGCCATAGAGAACAACGATGCATTTTATCAAACCGACAGTATATTAATAGGAGGTTTCAATCTACCTAATATTCACGGTGTCAATTATAATCTGCGAGGAGGTAATGAAACATGTAGAAATTTAGAAAATTTTATTAATCTATTTGATATGCAACTATGTAATAACATAGTTAATAACCAACTTGGTACCTTCCATTTAGTAATTAGTAATGCAAATGTACAAGTAAACCATAGTGATGACGTATTACTCACTATCGACCCCTACCACCCTCCTTTAGTGATACCAAAGGCGTTCATAGCAATAGAAATAACGATAATGAATGGACAGGCGCTAGTCAAAACTATAATTTTAAAAAGGCGGATTTTCTGTTATTGTATCAATTACTATGCGACACTGACTACACAATGTTAAAATCATGTGTTAGTGTAAATGGATCAGTAGAAATGTTCTACACTATTCTGTATGCATTATTAGATCAAGCTGTACCTACATTTAGAAATAATAAATTAAAATCATTTCCAATTTGGTTTATGAAAGAAATTATTTTTGACATTAAACAAAAATTATTCCATTTCAGGCGCAAACATACATCGGATTATCACTTACAGGAATTTAAAAGGTTGAGAAAAAAAATTAAATTGAGTATACATGCGGCATAGGAATATTAGTAGGCCACGTATTTCATTCCCTCCCCAAGGAGGAAGGCGGGCTGCACGAGCTTTCCGAGCTCCTTCAGCCACAATCATGGATTCCCAGCATACATACATACATTACGTATATATGCATAGTGGGATTAAGGATGGGTATGGTCTGGATAGGATCGGAAGGAACGGAGTTAGGGTTCTGAGGGGGAAAATACTACCTCAGCGTTCGCCTAAGTAGCCGCACATGGTGTGCGCGGTGACCATGCCGCTACATGTGTATGAGGAAAGCCCCCTGAAAAAACCTCATACAAGGAAGACGGTAACGGGAATCGAACCCATAACCTCCCGAATGCTAAGCAGGTCGTGTCACCACTATGCTACCAGCCCGGTATGCGGCATATGAAAATTACACCAACAATATTGAAAATGAAATTACAGTTAATATTAATGGTTTTTGGAGTTATGCCAGAAATAAAAGAAAACAAAACTCTCATGCTCAGGAATATGAACTTCTGGGTGAAAAAATACCACAAGTTGAGCAGCTCAACACTATGCAGAATCTTTTGCTTCGATATATACTAACGAATCGCAATACAATACCGATGCGGGTATTTCCAGTGCAAGCAAGGACACAACCAACATAATTACACTAACCAACGTTGAAATCTAACAAGTAGGAAAATTGTTACGTAAACAAACACATTCCCTGATAAGTGGAAAGTATCGAAAGTAACTCCAATTCATAAATCCGGCAATAAAGACAAAATTGAAAATTATAGGCCGATATCAATATTATGGGTACCGGCTAAAATGTTTGAAAAAGTCATATGTAAAAACATTTATCAGGTTAAGAATGTTATTTGTAAACAACAGCACCGATTTATTGAAAATAGATCAACCGAAACAAACTTGATAACATTTCTGGATTCAATAACAAATGCATTAGATAATGGCAGTTGAGTTGACGTCATATACACTGACTTTGCCAAAGCACTCGATAGAGTAAATCATGACATTTTATTAATAAAGTTGTATCAATGCGGATTTTCATTAAATGTAATTATTTTCTTTAAATCTTACTTACAAAATCTCCTCCAGTATGTAAGTATGCACACACAGTTATCGGAACCTTTCCGTAGTTTATCGGGAGTACCTCAAGGGAGCAACCTGGGTCCGTTACTATTTCTACTGTTTATCAATGACCTTCCGCTAGTTCAAAAACTCTAACAGGCTATTATTTGCCGATTATTTGAAGATATTTAAGGAAATTCACAATATCAAAGATATACAATTACTTCAAACGGATGTTGACTGTGTTATGGCTAATGTAATAGAAATAAACTGCACTTTAATATAAACAAATGTGAAAGCATTACGTATACAATGAAGAAAGTATACACCGAAGCAAACTACTTGATGGATAATTAAAAACTACAACGTGTGAACTCAATCAAAGATTTAGTTCACGTAAATAAAGTTGTCAATACAGCATTAACAAATTTAGGTTTTGTAATACATAATACTGCAGAATTTAAAAATCTCCTTACTGTACAAATTCTGTATAACTCTTTGGTTAGATCAAAATTACAGTACGACAGTAAAGTTTGGAATTCAGGGTTAATAATACATCAAAATAGAGTAGAAACAGTTCAAACCAAATTTCTAAAATATTTACATTTAAAAAAATATGGTACTTACCCTCAATAGGATAAATATCGCGTAATTCGGCAGGAACATAACGTTCTGCCGCTAAAATGTAGACGAGAAGTGGTCGACGTTTCTTTTATGCATAAATTGATAAATAACAGAATTGACTGTCCAAATTTGTTATGTATTGGCAGTCTGTATATTCCAGCACAGAAGACTTGCAATAATGTTGTATGTATATTGTAAATTTTATGAAAATAATTTAATATGTATACAATATACGGCGACAACGAGATGGGCCAATGACGAGGTGGGTCGAAGGCGTGGTGGCTCACGAAGAGGCGACGTTGAAATTGGCGGTCCCCGTATTTGAACACCAACACATTGGTGCAAAAGTTGTTTGCTTGAATAGCCTCAACTGAGTGTTAATATAAACTTTTATCGAAATACAAATACAATCAACAAATGATAAATAATTACTACAACTACAATTACTTTTATAGCCTTACTATCATTTTAAATGTAGGTACTTCATTTAACGCTAAATGGGACATTTATTTGGAACATGCAGTTAAATTTGTGAAACTCTACTATAATTTTTAAAATACACTCAAACAAGATTTCATCTCACTTGTATATTTAAAAATGAACTGTAAAATAACTCATCAATCGATTAATAGTATTTGTATTTTCATATAAGAACTATTCTAGGTAACATTGATATCTACGAAAGTAAACAGATACATATCTTCAGTTCAGTACTTTAACTGTTTCTAATTCTGTATTCAGATAAATGTTTGGTAAAAATGAATTTAAAACTGTATCCAATAGGTAATTGCAGTTATGTAGAATTAATTCCAATCAATACCCAACTTTTAATCAACCTTAGTTGAATTATTATAAGTTTCCATTAATTCCATTATTAAAATTTACATCGTTTAGGGCTTGTACTTCGATAGCGCAGTTGGTTAGCGTGGTACTCTAGCAAAGTACAGGTCGCAGGTTAAAATCCTACTCGTGGTAAACTTTTTAGTTATGTTTTTAATATAATTGATAATAATTTTTAACCCTAGTTAATATGTTGTAATCTATACTATTTATTATTGATCTGTACTGTGTAGTATATTTTTAAGTATGATAATGTTGATTACGAAAAAACAGTGCGTGAGGCTGTTTTAATCATTTTCAAAACATTTACGCAATTCCATAAACCAATCAGTAAAGAAAACAAAACTAAATCACTTAATCTAAAAAAGTCTTCCTTGCATCATTTGTAATTTGTTCTTCCTGTTTCCTTTTTCTTGAAGTTTCATTAGTATTATAAGATATGAGATATTTTATTTCGATAGTAAGTGCAACGTAATCTTGGGTTATATCTTTTAAATTTTGATACCAAGCAAATACATTTTTTCCAGGATAATGTGCACCATTATTAGATGATGCAGTAATAAAATCCTGCTTGAACTCGATAACAGTATAAACCGTGTGATCTCGAGCTAAAATAGTGTAAATATAACTATAAATACTGAGCCGCCTTAATACATACACGGTATACCATACAAAAAGTATTTCTTACTTAAAAATCTATTACTAAAATATGGATTTTTCAGAAAAGTGAATACTATTTCAAAGCATCCTGAAGCACATGGAATATCTTTTACCATAATCTTCTTGAGATGCATCAAAAGATGTTCTTCAATTAGATTAGTTGAATAGGGATGATTCTAAAACTGTAACCTATTAAGAAATAATATTTATCTTGAACCAATTATAATAATTAAAAGGATATAGTGTTTTGCCAGAAATTTGAAACACAATCTGTAAGTTCACAGCGTTTTTTTTAAGCAAGAGCGATTACGTGAAGAATGCTTAGGGCGATATGTTGTATTGTACTTCTTCATTTCATGGCTGTTATTAATGCTTCTCTAATATATTTCGTTAAAAATGGTTGTAGTAATACAAAATAGACATGCGGCCCGCGACGTTACTGTTTGCGGCCCGCGGAGCGGGCTTCTCAATGTATAAATTACCTTCAAACACAAAATATGCACAATTGTTACATTACTCAAAAAATACAAATAGAATAACGTGTGACGCCACTGGCGACGGATGAAGGTCGCAGCGTTACGAAATCGGACCGATCTTACTCGGTCACTCTCGAATATTCGGGAAGCCACGCGCTATATATAAAGAGGTTGAGTCAAGCGGGACGGGCAGAGTTAGTTAATAATTGTTCAGAATCAGACTATTTAATCACAAACAACAATAATAAATTTCAGTGCAATATTTGTATGCAAGTGATGTAAATATTTTTCGCTGTGCCTGGATGAAAGCACTGATCTGTCCGACATTAGCCAGCTTGTAATTTTTATCCGAACTATTCAAAACGACTTCCGTGTAGCAGAGGAGTTGCTTGATCTTATTCCTCTCCATGATACAACCAAGGGTACAAATATTTTTGAAGCTGTAAATAAGGTGGTATCAGACTACAGGGGATTCGATAAATGTTCCTGTATTGTTACTGATGGAGCCAGAGCTATGATAGGAACTGAAATTGGATTTGCAGGACTCCTGAAACAAAATAACATCAACTGTCCTGTGATACACTGTATTATTCACCAAGAGGCCCTATGTGGAAAATCCTTACGTCAAATGAATGTCATGAAAGTGGTTGTTAAAATAACTAATGTTATTAGAGGGGGCAATCGTGCTTTGACCCACAGAAAGTTTCGTGATTTTTTAGCCGAAGTAGATGCTACATATGGGAACTTGTTACTTCACACCGATATTCGTTGGTTAAGCGACGGAAATTGTTTGCAACGATTCTTCGCTCTACGCAAGGAGATTCTTATTTTCCTTAAAGATGAAGTCAAGTCCAACACTACGGAACTGGAAAATCAAATGGTAGATTCACAATTTTTAGCAGACCTTGCATTTTTAACAGACCTGACATCTCACCTTAACGAATTGAATTTGAACCTACAAGGAAAACAGCAGAATATTTCCAACTTATTTAGACACATAAATGGATTTAAGAATAAGATTAAGCTTTTCAAATCTTCATTAGAAAAAAAGATTTTTCATTTTTTCCAAGTTGTAAAGAGCATTCCGAAGAAATAAAGGAGTTTCAAATTTACCTCACATAAAATACGTTGACACAGTTGCAGAAGAATTTGATAAATGATTTAGCGGTTTTAAACAAATAGAAAGAGAGATTTTAGTTTTCACCCAGCCCCTTACAATTTCAGTTGAGAATGTAAGCAGAGCAGAACTTCAACTGGAATTGTGTGACTTGCAATCAGATCCTTTTTACCAAGGAAGAACTGAAACTGGATTGGACTTTTTCAAGTTGCTGCCAGAAGAACGATATCCCAACTTGCGAAACTTAGAGCTTACAGTGGGCTCAATGCTGGGAAGCACGTATCTTTGCGAAAGCAGCTTTTCCAATATGATATTTATAAAGTCAAAATATAGATGTTCCCTCTCTGATATGTCACTTACTCAGTTGCTTCGTTTATCAACAACAAATATTGAAGTTAATATTGATGCATTAGTTAGTGAAAATCAACATCCTCAAATATCTCACTAATTTTTTTTGTAAGTAGATATTTTTTTGAATAAATTAAAATAATAATACAAACGCGTTTTTTCTTTATATACCATACCTATTAAAACTAATTGATAAAGTTGCATACGAAGTATTTTGTAATGCGGCCCTCCAAAACGCATTTTTTTTTAAAGCGGCGCTTGGAGCACTTGCAGTTGGACAGCCTTGTCCTAGATCATAGTTACTGTCCATATCTCAAACTATTTCATTATTATAAAACAGCAAGCACAAAGAAAATTATGTTAAACTTTGCATTGAAATATGCAATTGTAACTGGATACGTTAATAAAATTAAATTAAATTTGAAACATGCACATGTACGGGTTGACATGTGCAAAGACCGTTTAATTTAGTTTCAAGTTGTTTCTAAAAAAACTTCACGTCACTCTGTGTCATTAATGCAGCTAACCCATTTAACTGCAGCAGTGTTCAGATACCTTTACGTCACAAAGAAACAAATTAGAGATATAAATTAAATATACAGTGACCGTTTAAAGTCTCTCCCCTCAACCTATTATGCGAACCATAAAACTGAAATTATTAACTTTTTGGGAAACCGAAATAAGGCACATATAAAACATGTTTTATAGAGGAAGCGGTAAACAGAGGAACATAGGATATGGTGCCGATGACAAATTGCTCATGCCGTATCTACATAAATAGAAATGTTTATAAATGGTTTAAATATCACTCTCAATGTCAAACTGGTAGAACGCTGGTGGTGTACTGGTAGCTGTCGCCTTCCACGCTGTTGGTACGGGTTCGAATCTCGGTTCATGCAATTTTTTTTTAGGTTACTGTAGTTTTCTTTATCTAATCTACTTTTGTCAGGTTACAGTAGTTTTGTTTATTTAATGTAATTATGTTAGGTTACAGTAGTTGTGTTTATCTTATCTAACATAGATACTCGCCTGCGCCTTGGTCATACAGTTACAATGACGTCACACATCGGCACCACATCCTATGTTCCTCTGTTTCACGCTTCCTATTTTATAGTATTCAGTGACGTAATATTTAAAAATGGCGGATATCCGCCATTTTGTAAAATAATATTAACTGGGATCATGTGGCAAGTAGTACCTCATTTGAAATCTCGTTCCAAGTTCGTTTCAACAAAATATTACTGCTGATTTATGAGTTTCAACCCAACAACTCCAATTAATGTTTTGAGGTTTTGGGTTGAAACGCATAAATCAGTAGTAATATTTTAATATTGTTGATATCGTTGCAATGGACTTGAAACGAGCTTTCAAATTAGGTATTACTTGACATATGTTCCTATTTAAAATTATTTTACAAAATGGCGGCTGTCCGTCGTTTGTAATGAATACGTCACTGAATACCATCAAAAGCGTTGTATATGTGCCGTAATTCGGTTTCCCAAAATTCTATTAATTTCAGTTTTATGGTTCACATAATAGGTTGTCGGGGGCTATAGACGGACATATTATAAGATTAAGTTAAATATGTATAAACATTGTGCTTCCAACTCATTTACGAAGTTTAGGGAAACAAAGTTTTCTTGGTTTTGTTGTATATCCGTGCTAAATGCAAGTGACATTCGAAATACGATTTGAGATATTCAAAAGGAGTGAGTATTATGCAGTAAACCATTTGACATTCGAGTTTGTATTACATTATCATTAATGCAAAATTAGTTTACTTTTAATGTTACCAAAATGTTATTGAAGACTGGATTAAGAGAATTAGTTTTAAATGGGAGAAATATTAATCTCATAGAAGTGGCCGATTTTGGGAAAGAACACGACTCTTAAGTATCCGTGTGAAGTTAGCAATAACTTTCCAGCAATAAATATGCTCTTAAAATTAAGGACGTCGATTTTACATTAAATAAAGAGTAAGTACAAACAATAAAACGGGCACATTAATTCCGTTTGCTCAAAAAAATTTTTTTTAACTTCCCAATTACTTTCATACACTCGCGTACAAGCGGGGGCTACTGTAAAGAGCCTTAATTCGGGATGTTTTTCGTGGATATAATTCAGGATTTTTTCATCGTCTGTTCTACACGAAATAAAGAGTTAATGAAAGCAATAAAAACGAGCCCACATTTTTTTGATTCTAAAAAAATGTTAAGTTTCCGATTATTCACGTATGCACATATGTATACTATGCATGAACGCCGAATTAAATAAAAACAATAAAATTGATTGTCCTAAAAGGGATGCTAAGGTGCCAAATTTGTGATGTTTAGCAATTTTTTTATTAGAATGTCCTGTTTCATAGATAGGTATGTACTTATTGTACTGTGGAGAGATGTTTTATATAAATAGGGAAACTTTGTTTTAGATAGAGGGATTTTGTTATACAATCGGTTGGTATTGATGGTGTGACGTCTAGTTTCCTTTAAAACGTTTACGGAACGTGCAGTGTGAGAACTTGCTTTTTCATAACTATTAAAAATTTGTAAGCTATTTAGCTAACAACTATTCGGTTAAAAGTTATCAGGAAGTTAACCATATAGTTATGGTAGGTTGATGTAATTTAACCATACAGCAATTTAAGACTCGGTGAATTTTTTTTAGGCGGAAGCCATGAAAACTGAAGAAGTGGTCATAACGTCTTGTAAAAGTTCCATACAAGTTTGGAATTCAATATATTCAAAAAAACTGAACTGCATTCATTCATATAGAACTAAAGCAGATGTAGCACCAAACTCTTTAAATTTGATAAAAGATCAGTTACTACTAACTGCCGAGAAAGGCAAACCATTACTACATTTTTGGAAAATCAATAAGTCTAATGAAATCGAAACTCCAAAGTTGTTTCTACCTGATGCTGTAAATGTTATACAAATTTCACATGATAACAATTATCTAGCAGCAGCTAGGAATAATATTTTGTATATATGGCAAATCAATTGTGGAGTTTTACTAACGGCACAATCCACACATTTATCTTCTATTACATGCATTACCTTTTCAAAAGATACAAACTATGTTTTAATTGGAACAGAAGATGGATCTGTACTTGTGAATAGTTTCTTACATTTATTAAATCATCATACTACACAATGTGTGGAACAGAGACTTGGACAGGTTATACTAATAAATATGTTTTCACATCACACTAAAGCAATTACAGGAATTCATATTGAATTAGACAGTTTTGGTCAACATTTTGTTACTTCATCTTTAGATAATAGCTGTTTTTTTTACAACTTAATTACTGGTGAGACCTTAATGCATTTAACCTGTGATCAATCCATAACATCAGTTAAAGTTGACAGTACTTTCCAAAATATTTACATTGGTTCCAGTATGGGCAATATTATCAAATGTCTCTTAACATCAACAAAAACAATAGTACATGTACCATGCATGGAATCCCATTTCTCAGGACACACTGATTGTATTAATTGTCTCGATTTAAATATATCCGGTATGTTGTTGGTATCTGGGTCAGATGATTTCACAGTAATTGTGTGGAATACTGAAAATAAGCAATTATTAAATAAACTCAAAATGAAAAGTGCAATTACTAATGTTAAATTTATTTTTACCACAAACATGTTTAATTCCAATTTTTATCCTTCAATTGCTTTGAGTGAATTGCGGCATACTTTTGATGGGGATTCTTATACAAAGTATGTAAGCTACATGTATTCAGATATGTTCGAATCTTTGGTAAAACATTTTGAAAATTTGCAGATTTCGTATCATTACCTAGTTAACACATCTTAATAGTACCACTACAAATGTTACATTTAGCACAGAATCCTTTGCTCATATTGACTTCAATTTGTGTCTGTTTGCATTATCTTTGATATGTAGGAATAGGAAGAATTTATTTTTGCAGTAATAAATGTTAGTTTACTTAACTTAAGGTGGAATAATCAGTTTTAAATATCTTGAGTGTTTTGAGTTCACATTTCTTACAATAGATAAGTGAAATGAATCATTTATATTATATATTTAGGTGTAAGAAGCAAGAATTCGTTTTTTATACAGTCATTATTTTGTATTAACTTAGGTGGCAATCAGGCACTGTTATGTGTTTGTTGAATCGATTAAGTTACTAGATACTGTAGTTAAGGTTAGAAGTATTTAAAGTTTAGAATACTTATACACATGTGCAACTATAAATATGTGTTGTGCACTTATCATAAACATATCTACTTTTCAGTTTGTATGCTTTATTACCTGATTGTATTGTCTTTAATGTCTAAATGTATATGATAAAAGAATTTCTTTGTTTTGTAATAACTTCATTTAATTGTTTTTGCATATAAGTAACTGATGGCATAATTATACTTTGTCAGTCTCATCAGTTGTGAAAATTCCTTAATTTAGTTTTTAGTTGAAATTTTCTAGGATAAAAGTAGGATAAGGTTGTGCTGTATTATTAAACGTTTAAAGTATTCACACTATTCTTTTTTCTGCATATTAAATGTAGTTAATGGAAGTTAAGTTTCTATGTGCTTACTTAAAAAGTATCTACAGTTTTTAAACAATGAGAGAAAGAAAAATTGTTTACATATCACACATATTACGTGTGCATAACACTAAAGTACCTATCAAAATAAATTTCCTATCAGAATTGATGGTTTATTAGAGTGAAGTAGGTAATATTCTGACCAGTGATATAAGGTATGCATACTTTAATATCTCCATTGCAAATCCACAATAATGCTATAACCATGAACAGTATTTTCATTTTTAAATATTACATGGTTATATATTTAATAATACCTCATTTGTTGTGCATCTCACTACACATTGTGATGTTTGTGTATATTGCACTTTACTGTGTGGCATAGATCTCTTATATTACCTAATATTAAACCATTAAGTAATTATTGTGTTAATAACATTAGTTTCAATTGTATGTGAAAGTAATAAGGTATCACGCTTTTTCACAACAATTTTCCAAAGATATATTTTTTTACATTCAATAAAAATTTAATGGATTTTAGCAAAAGTTAAAACTATTTTTCATAACCACCATGGCCGATTTATGTTAATGGAAAAGCATGTAATTTAAGGACTAATGGAAAACATTTAAATTCCATTGGTAAATCTGTTTAGACTTCTTATCCATTTCAAAGCTTGTGGTAGCAACTGATGCAGCTCACAAAAGCCAAGTGTGCTTTTTCGGGATTCTTCAGCATGAATAGTTCTGGAACTTGGTCTCAAATAGTAAGGAATCGACTGGATATGCTGTTCCATTTGTAGAGCATATCATTGCAACGTTCATGACAAGTTCTTACTCGATTAATGGTACATAATATTTTTCTACATTGTTCAAAGCCAGGAATCTTCGTAGCTGGGTCTGTTACAAAATATTATTTAATTACTATTATGTTTTGCCATGTTTCTCTCCACAAATCAAACAAAGCAAAAGATGATTGAGCAACTTCTCTTCACAGGGGTGTTCTTGAGTTTAGTCAAATTACAGGTATAGATCTTTGAAATCAAGGCTTATTGGAAATTTACTTGGGTGGGATTGATATTTTTCTCATTCTCTTTTCAAAGCCTGTTTTCTTCTAATATTAGGAGATGTTATATTAGGTGGTACATGTAATTACGGAATTAATTTAAATGTACCACTGTACCAGATATTGTTATAGTTGACAACCAGCTTGTTAAATGGGAAAACATATATATATATATATATATATATATATATATATATATATATATATATATATATATATATATATATATATATATATATATATATATATATATAAAGGTCATTGTAGCCCGTACGACATATTAACAGCATGCTCTCAAGCCAGAAAAACGTTATTAACTTCGTAAGGTACCCATGTGTATATCACCAAAATATGATTGTACATATGACAAAACGCGTAAATACGAATTTTACCCTTTATATGTGCAGTATATACAAATTGGTTATTGTTATCACGCTGCAGAGGTCGCTTTTATATACATCTTGTCTGAATATACTAGCGTGACCTTGTGTAGTCCAAGTAGTGGCAGCTATGTTCGCGCTCTTTAAGGGCTACTTCGTATTGTAATGTAAATATTGATTTAATTATTGAATTTGAATTATTGTATTAAATACAATATACAAAAATTGTCCCACATTTGCGTGCTATTTATTTTTGTGATGTTTAATTGATTAATTATAATATTGTAATATAAAAGAAATTAAGATCGAACGCATTAGAAGATTGTTTAAGACAAATTCCATCTCACATTTTAAATTGGAATTTCCTAACCTGGTTTTTCTCAACTTTATGTTTAAATTACATATAAAAATGTTAATTTAAGTTGGAACCTTTTCCAAGCACTTTATTATGTAAGTTTTTAACATAATGTTTCTTCACATTCACTTTTAAAGTTTGTAAGCTCTATGAATCCTCTCAATTTTGCTCAAGTTTCATACAGCTTACATATTTTTACTTCTTACGTTGATTTAAAGCAACATAGTTGTTGGGAACCGTGAATGTTACTTTTATCTTAAACTTACATAGAAATTTAGCCAGTTTTTCTGATGTAAGTCCATAATAGGGTAACACAGCATATTGCTTAGCATCCTCCTCTATGGTCTGTAGCGTCGTCAGTTGTTTTAATTTTCGGTTCTTAAGTTTAGTGTGTAGTATTCGGTCAACAGTTTCCTTGTTGTAACCATTACAACGAGCAATTTTATAAATTATGTTTTTCTCTGTTTGGAAATCGGTGTGGTTTAATTCAAAATTATATAATTTGTGCACATAAGAACATATAGCAGTTAGGCGAAAGCTATGTGGTGAGATGCTATGCGAACGTATGACATTGTCAGTATGAGTACCTTTTCTATACACGTTGAATTCAAGATGGTCATTAACTTTACTGATATTCACATCAAGAAAAGGGAGAGAGTTGTTATTCTCCATTTCCATAGTAAAGTTGATATCATCATGCCAACTATTTATATAAGTAAGTTATGCAAATCACCGTCATTGCCTTTGAAAATACAAAATATGTCGTCTACGTATCGAACCCAACATATAACACACTTTTTGAAACTTTCATTGTGTGTAAGAAAGGTGTCTTCCAGATTTTTAATAAAAATTTCCATAGGTAAACCATGTTTTTGCACATAGATGTTATTCCTGAACTTAAAGAAATTGAGACCAACACGGATTTCCAATAAAGAAACGATTTCGTTTTGGAAGTCCACATTTATTTTACTATTGAATACCATTTCTTTAAAAATTTGGATAGTCTGTTCAATAGGAACGTTAGGAAATAAGTTTACGATATCAAAGCTGATAAGCTTGACAGTACTATCTATTTTGATTTGCTTAATTATATTGATAAGGTATCGAATTTGTAACACTATAAGTCGATTTAATATCCAAATTCTCTGATAAAAATTTGTTCAGCCACTTATGTAAGTGACTTGTGGCTGAATTTAACTGAGGAACTAGAGACCTAATAGGAATTGGTTTGAAATCATTAGAATATGTTTTATGAATCTTAGGAAGACAATTAAGTTTGTTATTATAGTTTCTAACCGAGCTGGTTTTAATCTGTGAAAGTTCTAGTTCAGTTATCCATTCCGACACTTTGTTGTCATGTATATACTGTATATATATATATATATATATATATATATATATATATATATATATATATATATATATATATATGCAAACGTAACAGCAAAGTCCAATACGGACATAGCCAACGAAGTTTTAAGTACGATTTTACCAGCTATGGAAAATGGAAAAAATGCAAGTTGCATCATTTCAACTTAACATAGAACTAAGTACATATGTAATTATACGGCATGTTGGTAGCTATTTAATTGAAGTTAGATGTATTACATTTAATCATGGCTGTACAACAGAATTATTCATGCTAGTATTTTCCGATCATCTTCGGAAGT